>PVLA01008976.1:0-81426 GCA_004027455.1 Hydrochoerus hydrochaeris
GGCTGCCTGTCCAGTGTCTCAGGGCAGTTGTCTCACAGGAATTTTGTAAATCCTCCTCCATGAGCTCTTTCATTTAAAGCTTTTGTATAAACTCTCTCATACTACTCACAGAAGGTAAAATTTCACAATTAGTTTTCACAAAGGGGTTATCTAGAGGGTTTCTAGTAACTCCTCTGGAGTTTCTATTTTCGATTTCATAGTGAGTATTACATGAAAATATATATATGTGAATTACACAAATTACAATTATCAGTACAAAACATTATAAGATCCTTGTGCCCAATTCCCACATGCGGTGTCCTTTTCCTGGAGAAGCGATTCCTTGAAACGCTCTCCTCCACCCATGGACCTTGTCACAAGGTGTGGATGGACTAGGACGCGGCAAGCCAAGCAGCAAGCAGCAGTGGCAGCAGTGTGCTTGCTTTCTCTCTCTTCCCTTATGTTCTATCCAGGCTGTAAGCCTGCCACCCACACCTGAAGGAGGCCTCCATTATCCACACCCTTAGTCCTAGTATCACACCCTTAATCCATACTCACATACCCTAATCCATCTACTTTCGAAACTCCCATCTATGACCACATGAGACTTTGGGGATGCATCTAGGTACAAGCCATACCAGGAAGCATGCAAGATGTACTGAGAGAGTGAATGATATGTCCCATGCTATGTATCTCAGTAGAACCAGTGTTTCTGTTTAAATCTCCCTCAGAACATTCATAGTCTAATGAGAAACACAGACACACATATAGCTAATTATATTACACAGTGTTAGACTTAGTTATAGTGATATGAGAGATAATTGGAGAGCAGCAGGGAATACAGGTCTGCCTGGGGTAGGAAGGTCAAGGAAGCCTTCCCAGGAGGAGATGGTACTTGGCTGAGTTGTAAGTGAAGACTAACTCCCTTAGAAAAGTGAAGGATACTTAGCATATTCTAGGTGGGGTCAACAAAGCGGACACATGACACAGAGGGCTCATGGTGCTAGGTCTGCCCTTTGGGGACCTGCAGTGAAATCCTAGCCTTTCCCTTTCCCTACCTGTACACTAACCCTGAGGCACCTTAGCTCATATATTTTTGGGGGTGCTGCAAAAGTGCATTTCCTGATGACCACTCTGAGAGAAACATTACGCCGTTCATCAGGTGGGTCAGTATATCTAATTCATTCTTCAGAAGTGATCAATCATTCCATTGTTTAGCTCTTCAAGATTGCTGATTGGTTTTGTTTTTCCTGACTCTTACTATCTTAATTTCTGAATAGTCTATTATAACTTACTCATGTTTTTGCATGCTTGTCTTTTTTTTTCTTTTAGTGAGATAACATTTTATTGGATTTATAGAATTTACTTTTCTTCCTTGGAATTAGTACCTGTATTTGTTGTTTAAACAAAAGAAACAAAAGTGCTTATCCTTCTTTGTTCTTTTATTTCTGTGATATTTTGGCTGACAGTTCATATGTGTAAATTAGGATCTACCAGATGGGTTTATTTCCTCAGCATAAGTGAAAATTTATTATGGATGCCAATTATAACTGCTACACAGGATCGCTGTGTGCAGAGGTGGTAGGGAAGGAGGGGAGCCCGCCACTTGGCGGTCAGGTTTCCTTTGCAACGTGCACACACGGAAGACTTGCTTCCTGGGAATTGGGGCTCCTGACTCATGTTGGCCACCAAAACTTAACCTGGAGCACTGTCCTTCCCTCGCTCATCATTTCCAACTGGGGACAGCTCAGGAGTCAGCCCGTCTAAAAATGAAAGGAAGCAAATTGTTACTTCGATAGGTGCTGGGACAACTGACCTATGTCCACTGTAACACCTGCCGCCGCCTCTCACCTAGGGACTGGTCTAAGCTCTGCCCGTGATGCTTCCTCCACACTAAGATGGTCCTGTCCCGCACAGATGCTTTCAGCAAGTGGGTCTGTACTGCTCCACCTGCTTTATAGCTTCTACCACTTTGTTAGCATTCTGGTTTGTCAACAGAACTCCTTCTGGGCTTCTAGTACTACTGTGGATATTTTCCCTTTTTTTTTTTTTTTTTTTGGTACTGGGGATCAAACTTGCAACCTCCCACTTGCCAGGCAGGGGTTTAAGCCACTGAGATAAATCCCCAGCCCCTACTGTGGATATTTTCATGCTTTTGTGTTCCATCACTCCAAAGAGCATTTGAAAGTGTGGTGAGCTAAGGGCGTGTGCTCAGGGAGCTGTAGTGATGGATATCTTTCCTGAGAGTGCTTTCCCCAAACAGCTACATGTAAAGATATCCTGGGGAGCTTTAAAAGTGCGTAATCCCTGGTTCACTACCCGATAATCTGCTCCAGTAGATTTCCAACAGGGCCCGGGATATGTATTTTATTAAATTTTCTCAAGGTTCTAATGTGCAGCTCAGTACTGATTATGGCCTCAGAAAGAGCTTATTAACTTATAGATCATCATTTTATGCAAAATTCTTCCTAACCCTTTACAAGGAAAAACTTTTTAAACAAAAGTATTTGTTAAGGATAAATGCTCGCTACCTTCAAGAGGAGGTTCTTTATGATCTGTACCCACAACTGAAGTTCATTTCTAGTGAGACAGTTGCAGAATTCTTCTAGTTCTATAAGATTAAGCTATAATTGATTCATGACCATTGTCTAGCTTTTATTCTCCAATGTGGAAAGTGCTTTTACAGGTTTGTTTTGTTTTTAAAGAAAAGAAAGGCTCTTTTCTAGTGCCTTGATTGCCTAGAAGGAAGTGGTTGTTTTGTGTCCAGAACAGAGGGGAAACTGTTATCAATGGAAGGGAATCAAGAGCTAATCGAGGTGAGATATCAGCTTAGGATATCAGCTTGGTCCCATGTATTTGTTTTTAAACTGTGGTAAAATACTCATAACATTAAATTGCCATATTAACTATGTTTAAAGTGTACAGTTCAGTACTGTTAAGTACATTCACATTCTGCAACCAGTCTCCAGAATCTTTTTTCATTTGGCAAAACTGAAACCTTACCCATAAAATAAGTCTCTACTATCTGCTCCCCATGATCCCTGGCAACCACCATTCTTCTGTCTGTCTCTATGAATTTGATTACTCCAGATACCTCATAAGAGTGGAATCCTACCTGCAGTATTTGTCTTTTTGTGCCTGGCATATTTCACTCAGCTTAATGTAATCAAGGTCCATCTGTGTTGTAGCATATGTCAGAATTTCCTTCCTTTTTAAGGCTGAATATTCAAGTGATTCATGAGTAGTATAGAATAAACTCAAAGAGGAAGCTTGCTGAAAGAGCCTTCCCTACCTTTCCATTGTATTGCCTTCCCATTGTACCCTAAATTCCTATTCCAATAGACTCGCCTGCTTTTATTCTTCTTCATTCTTACTATTTTCCTTGGTCTTTGGCAGCAACATTTGCTTTGCCCTTTTACTAGCTGAGTAATTTTGATCATGCTTCATATCTCAGATTAAATGAAGTCAAGGATTCTTAGACCTAAATATGCATGAAAATCATCTGCTAAAACACGCTTTTGTGGGACCCACCTCTCATGGATTCTAATTCACTAGTTCTAGATCTAAACTCAGTATTTTGAGCCTTTAGAAAGTAACTCAGCTGACTTCAAAATATCACTGGTTTGTGTTTCCAGACTTTAGGTCAGAACTCCTAAAGAAATCCTAAAACCAACTTAGTGGTTTGAGACCAGGAAAATAATGGTATAATAGAAGATATCAGTGGTTGTAATACATTGTGAGAGTAAATATTGTTTCACTAAAATTTTCTACTTTTAATTGTTTGTGAGTGCTTTCTGTGCATGAGTTTGTATGTGTATTATTTTACAATAGAGATCTATGTTGTCTTTCTTACTTTTCTCTTGTTGCTGAGACAAAATACCTGACAAATTTCCTTAAGGAAGGAAAGTTTTATTTAGCTCAGTTTGTGGACATTTCCATCCATAATCTACTGGCTTAAAGGCAGGATGGCTCATGGCAGAGGGCAGCAGTTCACGGTGGTGGAAAACCACAAAACAGCAAAAGCAACAAGAACAGAAAGGGAGGACTGCACAGAAAACTCTTTCTGTCCCTTATATTGTATGTGGGCCATCTACCCTAGAGTGAGTATAGCGCTCACACCCATAATCCCAGCATTGGACCATGAAGCAATCACACATTCTAGAAGCCTGCTCCCATGAATGCATGAGGCTTTGGGGGGACGACTAGACACAAACTGAAATGTATAGATTGGCTTCCAATGCAAATATATTTCTTACTATGAATTAGAGTTTCAACATTTGAAAAATATGTTGAGAGTCTTGCAGTGTGCTTTTATAGCTCCCCATAATTCCACTATTATTGTGGTGTTAGTAGGTTATTGTACTTTCATCTTATATTTTCCCCCCTACTGGACTGCAAACTTGACAAAGGCAGATGAATATGTCTGTACTGCTCAACACATCCTCTTCAGTATCTAGCATATATATACTCTTAGTGAAAATATTACTAATGTTTCAAGAAACTTACAAGAAGAACTTAATCCCTCAAACACAGAGAGATTTTCCTGTGTGCCTGAGCACTTTTTTATTGAGTCCTTGTTCTTGCCTTTGCAAGGTTATTTGGATCATTCAGTGCCCGGACCTGTGAAGTTTAAGACTATAAGCAATCCAAGTTTGTTTCAGGCTCCAGCTCAGCTTATTGATTTGTCACTAAGGTTCTTGCCCAGAATGTCTACATAGGAAAAAAATCTATAGAAACTGCACCTTTCAGTTATGCAGTGGTGTGTGTCATGAGTACAGTCGTGAGCGTGGTCTGCCCCAGCTACAGGCAGTAAGGAGCTACAGTGCCTGTAGGGCTTTGTAAGCAGTCATTAAAGCCAACAAAATACCATTTATGATATGTGCACTGGAATGTCAAAACCACATCAGCTGCTCCTGTAGGCCAGGCGGCCCCTCATGTCTCCCTTTTCCCCTCAGTAAGACAGTGCTATTTGGACTCAGCTTTCTCCATAACATCATTGGAACTTCTAAGTTTCTCTTTTGTTTTGTGAGGGTGCAGTGCTGCTACAAAGTCTTACACTAGTAATCACTGAAGCACAAGCTTTGGGGTGTGTCTTTTTGGATTTTCCCTAGTTACTGCTCTACCAGGCAAGATTATCTTCCAGGGTCTTTTCAACATTTTACTGAAATTAGTTCATTATTTTTTCTTTATTGGAAAGTTATGTTTCTTACATTTTTCTCAAGGTGTGCTTCAATTTGTCAAATCACTCTGTATGAATTATATATCCAGAAAAAAGACCAATTTCTGTGTAGGAAACTGAGAGAACCTCAGACTGCCCTACAGTTGTCTCCTTTAGTACTCATTGATATTTTAAGAAGAAATTGTTTCACTGACCTTCAAAGAATGTGTTCTTGGTATGAGATCAGATTGATCCCTAACGTGTTCCGAAAGTCAAAGACAGAAGGCTTCACTCTTCCAGAACTGACAATGTCATTTATGCCATTTTGGTTTTTTATAAGAAATTAATTTTCCAGTGGATGCGTGGTGGGACCATGATGCTAGGTGACATACATCAGAGATACAGGCTTAAATATCACATGGTTTGTCTTATATGAGAAGCTCAAAATATAAGGAGTAAAATAAAAGGTAGTAGAGGAAAAAGGGTAATAGACCTTTTGCAGAAGGGAAGGGGACCAAGGGATGGAGGGAAGGAAATGAAGAAAAGAATTAAAATGTGGTGTGTGCATGTATCAATTCTCCATGAGGAATGTAATTATTATATACTGGGAACATATACTAATTTTTTAAAAACTTAAAAAATTTCATTTTCTGTAGTTTCTAGGTGTACTGTTAAAATACTTTTACTTTTCCTATTTAGCTCAAGTTAATGGATACTGTATCCAAAATTATGTGACTCTTCTTACTAATAGTAGAAGAAGTCAACTATCAGAGGAAATCAACTGTCGACAGGTCTTTTTTGTCTGCCAGTTATAATCTGAGAAATGACTGCACACTTGTAGCAGAAATTTCATTTTCAGTACCCCTTTACCTCCTCTAGAGAAGTTCACATTGTTGACACGGGATTCACCTTCAGACAACCATTTAATTGCAGTTTTCCAAATGTGATGTGCATTACCTAGAGATAACCCATAAAAACACATTTTAAAAATAGGGTAATTTTTTCTCATCCATTAATGTTTTGCTTTTTTTCTGTGAACAAAATCCCCTGAGTATGAGTAGGCAGGTCTGCCTATAGAGCCCAGCTCCAGTTTTGTAATTCTTTTAGATAGAAAATAGGTGAAAAAATATAGCCACAACTAATAATAGATTTATTCTGTCACTTCAGAAAAAAGATTTTGAAGTAAAACAATTTGTTTTTAATCATTCTTAGGGTTGACACAATTATTGGATCAAAATATATTTTATTTAAAACCTAGAATGTTTTGTAAAATGAATTTTATATAATCCTCCACTGTATTCTTATTTCAGTATTACTTTCTAATGGTTTTCCTTTTAAAGGTCAGAAGTAAAAATTATTATGGAATATCACAAAATTTTAAAATGTTTGGACCAACTTCATTCCTTCATTGTTTTTAGGATATTCATTTTTAAAACATTTTCATACTCTAGCTATAATACTTTGTGCTCTAATATAAAGTCTTCATTTTTATACACATAATTAAGAATTATGCCACTTAAACATTCCTTGGAGATAAAGGAACTGGCATTACTGTCATCCATATAGTTCTCTGCAAAATTATCCTATAAATTGTTTCTGTAGATAAATGAACATTAGAAATTAACTTCTTTATGTGCCTTATCTTTACAGTTTTGTATATGATTATACATTCTGTAAATTTTTGTTTTGCACTAGCATCTTGAAGTGAAAAGAATGCAGTTGCTTTGTGCAGCATCTCCTGATTTACTAAATTGCATATAGGATTGACTGCCAAGAGAAAATTATTTAGGTGGCATGAATGAAGGTCAGGGTTCCATTCAAATGTGTTGGGAAGTAGATAAAAACCAGGCACTGACCATTCAGTTGAAGCAAGGGCAAAGATTTTATATAGGATATTGGAAAGCTGAGTAGATAACCTTCTGGTTTTACCTTCAGCAGCATTTCTGACAGCATTTTTCAACTCGGCCAAGGTTTTTCCCTATTTTTATACCTCTGACTTATTGTCGCAATAAGCATTAGAGCAATGTTTTCTGCAGACTGATTTGTAAGCCTGTGGTTTATCAAGGAGTCAGGGGTGACAGAGTAGGCAGGGATAATAGACATAAAGACAAAACAGCACATATACAAGGCAGTGGGCCTCCTATCAGAGTTGTTTTATTCTGTTTATATTACCATTGGAAGCAAGAAGGGCGAAAGTATTTATTGGATAGCAGTGGCTTTTTGACTATTGTTGGTTACATACTCATTTTAATAACCTCTTTGTGTCTCAACATGTATATAGTAATTTAAAGTATTAAATCTGTACATACAAAAGTGTATGCTACCATGGACTTCCTTTATAACATTTGAAGTGGGAAGTGATATGTGCTTCCCAATTGCCCATTATAAAATCCCGTTGAAATTAGTCTTTCCCAAATTATAAATTGTATTCAATTCAAAGGTTGTATTTCTTCAGTGGATATTACTGGTGAGTTTTTCCACCTCTACATTCTCTGTCAGTAAACACATACACATCACACAAATTACCTTTGCCCTCAAAAATGAGACTCTAAAGTTACAATAAAGTATCTGGAAATTTTTCTGTGAGTTCAAAATTTCATGTGTGTGCATGTGCTTCTAAAAAGAAATCTGGAACTAAAATTAAACTAAGGCCCTAGGAGCATGCGGTTTGCATACCTTGTCTAAGTCTAGGTTGACACTTACACAACTGTGAGACTAATAGCTATTCATGGCAACAAACTAACATTGTTAAGCAAAAACACTGTATCAAAGGTCTTTTGAGATTTTGTTAATGTGAAAGTTCCAGAAATTACAGATTTTTTTGTTACATATTACTAACTGGAATTACTTATAATTAAATATTGGGTGATTGTTTCTAGGTCAGAAACAAAGACGATAAATTGAGACCAATATGTATTTTATGATTTCTCTTTTATTTTGTTCTACAAATGCAATGAAATTCAAAGTATATGGAGAAACAAACTTAAGGTATAAATAGATGAAATCCAAAATGTACTTAGAAACAAACTGAAGATATGTAAATAGTTTTCTGTAATGCTGGTACTTACAGAAATTACAGAAGTAATTTTGAAACAGTGTATTTTAAGAATACAACATATAATGAATGTACCACTTTAAAATAAAAGCAAACCAGCAAAATTTTGAAGTGAACAAAAAATTTGTCAGTTAATTTCAGGAAACAAGCAAGTTCAAAGTCAGTAACACCAAAACTTCAAATATAACATATTGCTATCTGCAAAACTTTCAAGTTTGATCCACTGGAGGAACTTTGTTTATCCTTCATGACCAAAACTCACCCCAAACCAGGAGAATTATTTTCTTCTACAGTCACTGGTCTCCAAAGAGAAGATGGAGAACTCAACTCATCCCTCACCCCTGGGGATAGGTTAGCGCTGAGTTACGTCACAGGAAAAATTGAAAGATGCAGCATTGACAACCTTGGAAAAGTTTATTAGGTCTAAAGCAGTACTCAGAGGGGAGTGTGGGTGCTCAGAGGAGAGAGGCATCATGGTCCAGGACTGAGGGGTGTACGTGGTCTTGGGAATGTGGTCGGGGTGGGTGAGCTAGGGTGCTACTCCTACAGTCTCTTAGGCTACCTATGTGGTGGACTGGCCTCAAATGCAAATACTGTCAAGTGTTTAAATTTTAGCGAGATGCTGCACACTTTCTGGTGCTGCCTCGTGGGGGCTGAGGGTCTGTGGGAGGAAGAATATAGGCGCAGTTTACAGGTGAAAAGGACAGGCCCTACTTACGGGCTATGTATGACTTCAGTACCTTTAGGAATTTTTTTTTTTTAAGTGTATCGTGGAAGTGAAAGAGCCTTGTACTTTTTGTGTCCTGAAGCTGCAGATTTTCTTAGAAGTACAATTTTGAAGTCACAATTTTCTTTGTCTCCTTTTTACCTATCTTTACTTGTTCTACCTTGACTCATCTACTGCCTTCATAATACCTCGTAGTACACAGTTGCGCCTGTTTTCTATGTGTGCAAGTAGGCTTTACTCAACTTATCATAACTGTTGTTACAGCTGGCACAGAGTAGGTGCTCAATTAAATTTTGGTTTTATTAATGAACAAATTCAGCCACATTTTAAATCTGATGTTATTCAGTATTCACATATAATTTTAACAGCCTTGTTCAACAGATTACCTTATTTAGTTGTCTAAGGATTCAATTTGCAGCTATTTTAACATGGTTGTCCCTTGGGATATAACTCTACTAAAATGTAATGAGACAAAGAAACCACTTTACGATTCTTTTCAAATCAAGTTGGATTATCATTTTTTTAAGTTGGATTATCATTAACAACTGTCTCAGGCTTTCTTCAGTGGTTTGAATTCAGTAACATACTATTTGAATACTTGACCAGATTTAAAGTTCCTTCTTAGAGAAGAAATAAGACTTTGCTTCAGAAGGTAGAACCTGAATTATTTATTGCTTTTTCCTCATCTGGTGATTTTTTATTGTGTTCTAGGCACTTTGGTTGCTACAGTGTTGAGAATATGGGTTTTGTTGCCTGAATTTAAAGGTACTGAGTTTTGTTTTGATAACCTACTAGATAATCAGGTTGATTTTGGGACTTATTTATAGTTTTTAAACTTTTTAAAAAATTATATCTGGCAGATCTAGAGTGATATTGATTCTAACACTAGAGTATCTTTTGGAATATAAACAAATAGCTCTAGATTTTATTACCTTTGGAATGTAAACACACAGCTCTGGGAGATAAATTTCTCTGTCACTTTGAAAGTGTTCTTTTAATCACCCTTTAAGCCAGTTGCCAATTTTCTTTGTTGAGAAGGCCCTTACCAGGCAGAAACATGAAGATATTCATGTAGTTGTGTGACTGTCCATGGACCTCCAATATATGTATCATAATTGGGGTGTGCAGAGGGGATCTCTGCATCTTGGTTGAGATTCTGTTGTTTCCCTGCTCCACTTGGCTTGTAGGTATTCTTCTTGTCTTACAACCTCTCAATAGTTATATTTTGTTAGGCTCCGTAAATCTCTCTCTGTTCATGTGCATCCTAATATTTAGCCAAATGCTGAACAGTTCCTTCTCTGTACAGCTCCCTCCTCCATTCCCCACCACCTAACACCTCGTAGCCTCAGTGGACCCAAATTCTGACCTCAGTGAGAACCCTGTGCTGTCTTCGGAGCTACTTCCTGTGCTAAGATCTGGAAAGTGCCCCTCAGCAGGAGCCAATATGAGTGAGACCTTTCTGTTTCTCTGCTCTCCATGCTGTCTGTCTTCAGTGCATGTGTCATATATTTAGTCAATTTCATAGCTGTTTACATTGGGAGAGTCAGCTAATATCATTATGGCTGAAATTGCAGCTTCTATCTGCCAGAATTTCAAATTGTCATGATTATATGTCATCTTTGCTATTTCCCTGTCTGTACTTAAATCAATAATACATTATTCTTATATTTAGGAAATAACGATTTAATCTAATTCCTAATCAGTAGCTCTTCTACCAAAAGCTCTTCTGATATTGAAAATGAGTAATTTAGAAATAGACTAAAAATCTATTCTTTAGATTGTTTGAACTGCACTCAAATATGTCATGTGTTCTCAAGATCCCATGCTTTTGTCTTTATTACTTTATCTCCCTGCAAAAATGCCTTTAAAACCTCTATTTAAGCATATTTTAATCTTTATTGAAGAGACCAAGGCAACAACTAACTAACTCAGAGACTATGTCACACATAAGAAGAAAAATCCCTTTTCTTATTTGTGAGGGGAAGATGCATGTAATTTAAAAGCCATGTTAAATTATTTGGAATAAATCTATAAGGACTGTGTGTTTCTGTACATGCTGCTGACTTGATGTCCAAAGGAAGGAGTGACAGCCAATGTACTTCTTCTGAGTTTTGAATCATTGAAAAGAATCAGGTAAGTGGAGTTTAAAATAGCAGAATGCAGGTCAGATACGCATCTATATCGGGCTTTCCTAATACATCTTTTGCTCCTTGTCACTGGCAGAGGAATTCGAAAAGCAAAAGCTACTTCTGTGCAGAGACTTGAGATGAATAAATGCCCCATCTTGGAGACTGGATGGCTTGAGTGAAAAATAGGAGAGTCTAGGATTTTAACGACTCTCCTTTTCTTCCCAAAAGACATTACTTCGTGTCTTTGGGATTTTAATTTTTAGTTTTAAAGATAATTTTATAGAATGCTGAAACTTAACTCTACCAGGAAGGAAAATATTGCCTGATCTTGAAGGGCACTGGAGTTAGTTAAAACAGAGAAATATTTTCTTTTTTCTTTCTCTTTTTTTCTTTTTTTTTTTTTGATAAGAGGGATCCATAACCTTACGCTTGCCTGGCAGGTGCTGCTCGACCATTCTTGTAAAAAAAAAAAAAGTCATATACATGCAAGGAAAGGAATTACAGTTCTCTATACATGAGGAGAATAATTCTGGATTTTTGTATTGAAAGGAAGTGAAGCAAGTTTGTTTATTCTTTGTGCATATAAAGATATCATAGTAAATTAATTAAGGCCCCAACTATCTTAAAGGGTAGTTCAAAACTGTCAGTGCCTGTGTGTGTGTGTGTGTGTAAAAGGTTTCAATTAACAAATGAAAATAGTATTTATTTCTGGTGTACAACATGATGTGTTTTGGGTGTTTTTTTTTTTTTTTGTACTGGGAACCAAAAACTCACGCTTGCTAGGTAGGTGCTGTGTTGCTGAGCTATATCTCCGGCAAACATGATGTTTTGATATATGTGTACATTGTGGAATCACTAAATCAAGCTAACGTATCTATTACCTCATGTACATATCTCTTTTGTGTGATAAGAACATTTAAAATCTACACTCTTAGCAATTTTCAAGTATGTAATAATACATTGGTATCAAATATAATCCCCATGTTATACAATAGATTTTGTGAAATTATTCTTCCTAATTGGAATTTTTAATCTTTGACCAGCATCTCCCCAATCACATTCCCATTTGCTACCACTCCCCAGCCCTGTGGCCACCACTCCAGTCTCTGCTTCTATGAGTCCAACTTTTTAGACTCTGCATGTAAGAGAGATCACATGTGTATTTATCTTTCTATACCTGGCTCATTTCACTTCATATAGTGTCCTTCATTTATCCATATTGTCACAGAGAATTAAGATTTTCCTCTGTTGTAAGGGTGAATAGTAATAATCTTGAGATTATTACTTGAGAGAGGCAGAGAGAGACATTATCCATTCGTCTTCAGCAGATAGTTAGGTTGCTTCCATGTGTCGGCTCTTTGCATAGTGCTATGGTGAACATGGGAGGCAGATAGCTCTTTGCATGTTCCTATAGTACTTCAGTTGCTTTACATAGATACAAATGGGATTTCAGGGTCCTATCTTAGTTCTGACTGCTTGAGAAATTTTTATACTGTCTCTCCCTCCCTCTCTTCTTCCCTCCTGTCTTTCTCTTTTTCTTCCTTCCTTCTTTCCTTTTTCATTGTCTCCCTTCTTCCTTCCCACCCTCCTCCTTCTCTTTCTTTGTCTTCTTTGTTCTTTCTTGCTTTTTTCTTTTCTTTTTTTTCTCTTTTCTTTCTAGTACTGAGAATTACCGATCGGCTGAGTGTTATTTTACTCCATTTGTATAGAAAGGCGAGCATAGCTCTTTTAATGTTAACAGCCCTGAGCTTTGAAAATCAGCAGCTACCATCCTTGATGTTAGCAGTCCTGCTCACCACCCCTCCATGCCAGATGCTGTCTCATACTATCAGCGGATCTCAGGAACTCTTTCTTTAGAGATGGCAGCTTCCAGCAATTCTTCATTGTTCTCCAGTGTTCTCTGGCTGATAGCCACTTCCACTGTTAGGAACCTCAACTGCTGGTTACTTTCAATGCAAGTGGCTTTTGGTTTTGCCAGCTTTTAGTGTGCCAGTTCAGCATGCAGTGCTTGAGACAGAAATCACAAATAAGCAGAAATGTCCGTCTAACAGAAACTTTATTAGCACTTATGCTACAGCATAAGGAGGAACAGTGTGTGGATTGACCCCTAAGGATGTAGGAGGTTCTTATATAGAAGGAAAAAGCAGATTCACACAGGCACAGTGTTGAACTTCCTGTGTGCTCATGAGTAGAAGAGGGCTCAGTTATGGCTTGTGTCTAGCTGTCCCCCCAAAGCCTGATGTAGTCATAAATGGGGCTTTTCAGAGCTGGCCAAATGTAGAGTGTGTGACGCTGGGATCAAGGATGCAGTGCTAACATTAAGAGTGTGATCTTAGGCTATCTGGCCTAAGGGTTGGTAGACTGGGTACGCTAGAAGGAACAGAAAGAGGCTTGTTGCTTGTAGCTTGCTTTTGCTGTCATTTGACTGCCACGAGCTGATGATCCACTGTGATGCCCCTCTGCCAAGCCACCCAGCCTTGGGGGGCAGCTGACTGTGAACTAAAACCTCTACAACTGTGAGCCCAAATAACCCCTTTCCCCTTTAACTTTGGGTATCCAGTATTTTGTCTCAGCAGTGAGAAAAGCAACTAAGCCAGGCCCCTCATAGACCTGATTGAGGGTGGCTGTGGTGGGGCAGAGCTATTCTGAGGGGCCACAAGGTGAGGTTATCCACTATGGATCAGTGATTGAAACCTGCCACAGCCAAAGGAAATGTCTCCAGGGTGGCCATGGGGCACGCGATGAAGCCTTAGCCAGATATGAGGCTTTGGGGGCAGCTACAGGAGAAAAAAGAAACAAAGTGCCTCACGGGGCATTGACCCCTTCTCTGTCTCGGTGGGTTTAGGGTCTAGGGTTTAGATCTGAGGGATATCTATAGGATGTTCTACTTTATCACAGTAGGGTTAGCTAGTTGGCCCTCCTCCTGCACATCCTTTGCCATTTCATGAAAATATCTTAATTTTATCAGAATTCATTTTTTTCAGTTGATTATTGAAGGGCAGGGATCATGTTTGTCTTCATGTAACACATCAAATACAATACTGTGGAGAGTGACAGAGATTATGCACATGGCTTTTGTTTTCTATGACTGCATAATCTAATCATGACAGAGAATACACAACGCACCCTATGACAGAAACATAAAACAAATGCTGCAACTTGTAGAAAAATCCAAAAGCCTGATAATCACAGTCTATCACTTAGCAGCTCTGCTACCAAGGGTGCGTCCTTTGATAGCTCTGGTGGAAAGTTTGTGAAAAGGCCTAATGTTCAGAACTCCTTCACTAGGCCAGCGGGATTAGCACCACTGGGAAGCTTATTTGAATGCCCACATCTCAAGCCCTACCCTAGATTTATTGATTGTCACTTTTTTTTTTAGTTTCTTTTTTTAATTAGTGTATGTTTGTGATACATAATAATTACATTCATCTTGGGAAAGTGGTATGTATGCATATCATATCTGAATCGTTTTTATAAAGATCCCCAAGTAATTCAAATGCACAGGATAGTCTGAGAAGGACTGATTTAGAGCATTTTGATTACCCTTAAGTAGTCTAGGCCACACCACCCTCAACAAACCTGATCTCGTCTGATTGTACTTAATTAGGTCAGGTGCCCAGTTGGAGCTCATCACCCTGGCCAGGGACATGCAGGGCACAGTGACTGTTCAGTCCTGGGGCATCTGTTCCTTGTGCCTTAGGATGGTGCAATGGGGTCAATTCATGGATTAGATTTACTATAGGAAGGAAGTGTTCTGTTACCAGGGAGGGGAAGGTAGGCTGGCAGATAACAGCAAGCAGCACTGGATAAAGTTCCTTCTGCATTCTTCGTTTCCAAAAATGTTAGACCTACTATTCCTTTGTGCCTCCATATTGGATCATTTTATCTCATTTGTTCTGTGTGTGTGTGTGTCTGTGTTTCACATGTGTTCTACTTCTGGCCTTCCTTAACTCCTGAAGCCATAGATATCAGAGTGTCTCCCTTCCTCCACAGCATGGTTCTCTGGTCTTTTTGCAGAGTGTCACATTTCTCAAATGCATTTGAAGATGTTAAGAATAAGCAGGCTGAGTTCTGCCTCCCTCTCACTCCACATCACCGCACTCATGGTGGAGCAGGTTTGCTTCACCCACTGACTTTCATTCTATTTCTATGCCATTCATGCTGGAGTTCTACCTTTTAAAGCTATGCATTATCCTTGTAAGTTTGTATTGACAAGAGCGAGTCATACTTTTAGCTCTCAGGAATTTTAATTCCTTCAGCAAAAATTTTACTTACAGGAAAAAAAGGATAGAAACTTGATGCTCAAGTTTCCTATAATTTATCAAGTTGGCTCTCGTCATCTTCTGACATTTCCTCTTTCTTTGAATCCTTTTTCGCTTTCTGGCCCAAGGAGATGTTTCAGGCTTCCAGGCTCATCTCATTCTTTTGCAGTCCTGCCTCTGGATCAGCTATTGCTCCAAGGAGTTCTGATTTCCTTTAGTGGAGAATAGCATTTAGAAATCAAGGTTTGAATGTGCGCTTAAGGTGACTACTGGTGGAGTGTCGTTGCCTCTAGTCCATCACAGTGGATAGAATTCGTGTGTGTGTGTGTGTGTGTGCACGCTTGTGCACATGTTGATCGTCATCCATCTTCATTTTTCTATCTGCATATTTATTAAAAACTTCTGAGAGGGCATAGAATTTCCATTTAAAGATAAATAAGTTCTGGAGATTTAATATATATGCTTAATAATAATATAATGTTTTGTATACATGCAATTGCTAAGGATCATAAATGCCCCTCAAGCACACAAATGTTAGCTGTGTAAGTTGATGGGTGTGTTAATTGTGGTGATCACTTTACAATGTGTATATAAATATATGTGTATATCAAAACACCCCATTTAAATATAAATAATTTTTGTGTGAAAAATAAATAAAATACTTTTTTTTTAATTTAGAAAATATTTTCTTTCTGTTAACAAACAAACTAAGCCAACTGTGACTTCATATTGTTGCCTTCATGAATTCACACCGAAACTTCCAATTACAATCTAAGACCACGGGGCTTACTTTAGCCACCCACCCCTACTCCCTTTCCATATTTATAATCACATTTTCAACAGTGAGTCTCATTATGTGGAATAATATATTTACTTATTTGTTGGTCCTTGGGTATATAGAAAGTACTTCTATGAGGATAAGGAAGGTTCAATGATAAACAAATAATAAATAACTAGGCTTCAATATTTATTTTCCCTGTGTTTTGTCATTTGCCTAATGATAACCAGTCCAAACACTGCTCAAAAGTTGCTTTAGTTAGTTCTCCTCAGCTGTTTTCACTATGATTGCTACTTACTTTAACAGTAAGGTTTGTTTCAGTTTTGTACTCCATTTTTGTTGCTATTTCCTCTCAATTTAGCTAGTTTAATATTTTTAAATTTTGGTCAGTGTAATTAACAATGACTCTAAAACTCAGAACTCCACACAAAAGGTATCACGTGGAGACCCATCAGTCCCTCATTCCCTGTGCCCATTTCCAGCCCCTTTCCTTTCCACTGTGTTCCCCACACCTCTTAGATAGCTAATCTTGTATACTTCTGGCTTGTCCTTCCCATGTTTTGCACACATAAACAGATACACAAAGCATGTAGAGGAATTCACATGCTTTCTTCCAGTATCTATATGGATTTAATTTTTACATCAAGTATCTAAATCTACTTGAAATTTATTCTTTTAGATGATGTAAAAATAGTTTTTTTAATGTACCAAGTTGTCCCAGAACCACGTATTAGAAAGCCCATCTTTTTATTTTAAAAAGACTAGAACCAAACAACATGAAACAGAATAAAACCAATCAAAACCAAATAATGAGAGTGATATAGGACTTCAAAGCAAGGTAATAGAAAATCAACAATGGCTACCATGATGCTTCTTGTTATCTTCAAAATAGCTGTGCATACCTTTAGACACAATAAAATAAAAAAAAATAGAACAGAATAAAACCAATCAAAACAAAACAATCAAAATGATATAAAACTTCAAAAGAATGAAAATGATTCTGGACTTCAAAACAAGATAATAGGAAATCAACAATGGCTGCCATAGTATATCTCGTTATCTTCAAAATAGTTGCCCATACCATCAGACATAATAGAATCAAGCAAAACAAAACAGAATAAAACCAAACCAGACAAAACAATGAAAATGATATAGGACTCCAAAACAAGATAATAGGAAATTAACATGACGACCACCTTCACTTTTTAGATGTTTCCTCCCCTTTCACTGTCACAACATCTATTGTCCATTTTGGATTGCACTGACTCCTTCAGTTTTTCATATGAGGGAGACAACATAATGTTCACACATGTGAGTCTGAATCATTTCACCCATGCGTGTGACCTCAAGTTGCATCCATTTACCAAGAACGCCATGATTATCCTCCTTTATACCTGAGTAGCTTTATATTGTATAACAACAGTACCATGTCTTTCTTATCCATTCCATGGTTGATGGGCAAGCTACCTGCATTTTTCTGCACCTCATCACATGAAACATTGTCTTCTCTTCTCCAACCTTCAGTTCATGAGTTTCTTTTCAAGTCAAACGTGTTTCTAATAGACAGCATATTGATGGATCTTGTCTCCTAATCTGTTCTGCTTGTTTCTTTTTATTGGTGAGTTGAGGCATCTACATTAATGGTTACAACTGATAGGCACTGGCTCATCTTTGCCGTGATATCCTGCCACTGGTCTCCTACTTTTCCCCTCCATTCAATTTCCTGCCCTGCTCAGTGATCCCCCTCTGCTTCTGTTCCTGGAATCATGGTCATCTTAATCTCTTTCTAGAATATCCTGCAGCACTCTTTGTAGGGTTGGTTTGGTGGTCATGAATTCCTTCAATTGTTCTTTATCATGCAAGTATCTTATTTCTCCTTTAATTTTGAAATACAGTTTTTCAGGATGCACCAATTTAGGTTTGAAGTTGTTTTTCAGGACTTGAAACATTTCACTCAAAGCTCTTCTTGCCTTGATGGTTTGTGTTAAGAAGTTTGCCGTGATTTTGTTGAGTTTTCCTTTATAGGTGGTCTGTTTTTCTCTAACAGCTTTTAATAGTCACTTCTTGTGCTGAATTTCTGGAATCTTTATTATATGTCTGAGGGTAGATTTATTTTGGTTATGGCTATCTGGAGTTCTATATGCCTCACTTATCTGTATCAGATCCCTTTCCAATGCTTGGGAAGTTTTCTGCTATTACTTCTGTAATAAAAAATCTTTTGTAATTTTTTTTTGTAAAAAAAAATCTTTCTTTGTCTCATTTGTGTTGAGCCTGCTTTATGTTGACACCCATTACTCTGAAATTATTTTTCTTTGCATCATCTTACAGCCATTGAATTGTTATTTCCTGGCTCCTTGTTATTTTTAAGAGATCTTTCCTTTGTGATCACTAGCTGGAATCTTGTCTTCAAGATCTGAAAGTCTGCCTTCAGTTTCTTTCAAGTGGTTTTTCCAGCTTTCAGTGGAGTGTTTAATTTTCTGGATATCTCTTTTAATCTGTTTCATGCATTGTAATTTCTTCCTACATTGTTTATTCAGGATTTCCACCATTTTCCTATCCTCTTTTTTTAAAATCTATGTCTTCTTTAGATATGTTCAGCAATTCTTTCATTATATTTGTCATTTCTTCTTTTACCTGAAATATTATTTCTGATCTGATTACTTTCACAGCCTCAGGAAGTTGTTTCTTTACTTTAGTTGCTATCCTTTCAGAAATTTCAGGTCTGCAGCTTCCAATTTATTCTATTGCTGTGTCTCCTAGACTTGTTCTGTGTGGGCTGGAGGCCTGAGATTGCCTTTTGCTCCTTTATCTTGACATTTTCCTGGGTTCCTCTGGACAAGCTGGTTGTGGGGTCCCAGGCACTTCTGCAGTGTAGGAGGATGGGTCAGACACCTGAGTTTCTCCTAACCTAGGTTCCTAGAGGGAGGCAGTGGTGCAGGATGGGTTTCTCCAGTCACACACAGCTACACCTAGACTTCCTCAGTGGTGGCAGGTGGTTCTCCTGGCCTACTCTAGAAAGCTCATCTTTGTCACAGTGGTCTGAATTATTACCTTTAATATCAGTTTGTCTAACTGTGTTAAGAAATGCACAGGTATGTTTCTTGGAATTGCCTTAACTTTATAAATTATCTTAGGGAAACCCATTTCTCTATTATGCTAAGTCATTCTATATAGAATAAAGAAAGTATTTTCATTTACTTAAGCCTACTTTTGCATCTTTCAGGGAGGTATATTTTAAAGCTTTCCTCATATAGATTTTGCACATATCTTGTTAAGTTTGTTCCTAAGTATTTTATCTTTTTTGTTGATATTATAAAATGAACTTTCTCTATTACTCTGTGTTCTAACCTGTTTGTTGTTTGTGTATATGAAGGCTAATGATTTCTACCTTCCGTAATGCTTTCATTGTTTGGCTCAGGCAGCACTATCTGATAGAAACTCCTGTGATAGTGAAAATCATCTAACCTTCTTTGTCCAGTACAGCAGCCACTAGCCACATCTTGCCATTTGAAATTAAATTAAAAATTAAATAAAAAGAGTTAGGTAATTCCTAACTGTGTTGGGAGCACAGTTGTGGCTTTCCAGCTGTATTGCATGTCATCTACAGGTAATGATCCCTTTACCGCCCCCCCCATTTCTTATATTCTAATTTATTTCTTATTTAACTGCACTGTTACCTTCAGGAAAATATTGAACAGTGTAAAATAGTGAGCATACTCGATTTATTTCTAATTTTAGTAAAAGTGCCTCAAATATTTCCACATTACATGTAATAGTGGGCTGCCTTTATAGCTATGTTCTGTTTGTCTTTTATCATATTAAGAAAATATCCATCAAGTTCTATTTTCTTGAGTGTTTTCTTCAACAAATGGATGCCAAATTTTTTCTAAAGCTTTTTGGTATCCCTGGAGACATTCACATGATTTTTCCTTAAATCTTTTGATATTATATATTAAACAGATTTCCCAACATTGAACAAACTATGCATTTCTAGAAAAAATAGCATTTGGTAAGTTACATAATTTTCTTAATGTGTTAGCAAATTTTGTTATTAATGTTTTACTTAAAACCTTTCAACAATATTTTTCAAGTGGCATTGATCTGATCTTTTTTTATGTTTTAAACTATTTTTATCATTTAAGTATCAATGCTATACTGGCTTCATAGAAAGAATTAATATATTTTCCTTTATTTTTAATGTTTTGTAACAATTTATGAAGCATTGGTACTGATCTTTGAAGATTTGATAGTGTTCACCCTGAAGCTCTGTGTGTGTGTGTGTGCACGCGCGCACACGCGCGTGTGCACGTGTAAGTGTGCATTTAGGAAACTTACTTCACTATCGTTTACTTGATTCTGTGCAGGCCAGGCCTTTCTATTCACATACTTAACATAAACACAGCTATAAACAGTAAAAAAGAATGGGCTGTGTTTCAATAACATTTTATATATGGATGCTGCAATTTGTATTTTATGTAGTTTTCACGTGTCAACTTTTCCAACCACTTAAAATATAAAGCCATTATTGACTGTGGACCATACTCCCCCCAGTGAATTACAGAACTACAGCAGTCTGACCCTGTTCTTTCTGAAACAGTTTACTTTCGGTGTCTCACTTTTTGCTACTTGAAATTAAAGTGAAAATCTTTTCTTTTATAGTTAAACCAATCTACTTTTATTCACGTGACTGAAGAATTCTTATCTGTCATGTAATTTTGTTATTATTCTAATCCATTATGCTTATACTTGCTATGTGTCTTTTCTAACATGGTATTTTAAAAATTTCTTTTGGTATTTGTAAAGTTTTGTATTTTTGTTCTGGGGGTTATATTAAGCCTAATACCATTTAAATATCCTCAGTCCCCTATTTTTTTTAGCTTCTTTTCTTCCCTGTCATGTTTTTAACGCTATTCTTTAACTCTTTTGCATTACCTGCATATTAATCATGAACTTACTTTACTTTTCTCATCCCATCTTCTATTTTTAAGTTGCATTATTTCTATTTTGCAGAACATAAAAACATATTATGTACTACTCATAGCATGTTATCTTCCCACCCACATTCCTTTTTCTTTCTTTTTGTAAAGACAGGGTTTTGCTAGGTAGCCCAACCTGGCTTCAAACTTGTGCCAGTCCCCCTGCTCCAGGCTCCCAAGGGCTGGGATTACAGGTATGTGCCACCATGCCTGGCTCTGCCTTTTGTTTAGTTTTAGACCTACAGTTATTTGTTGGAGGCTCCCTGTCAGTGCTTTTGCTCAAGTTTTCTCAGTCATCTCTTATTGCACCCAGCACACCCAGGTATTCCTCGGGAGGGCTGATGGATGCAGCATATTCAGTACCTTGTATGTTTGAAACTGTTTTTTGTACCTTGATCCTTGAAGGTATCAGTAGATACCTGAAGATAACTGTTGAAGGACAGCTTTTGTAGATATAATTTTCTTGGTTCATTCATCCTTTGAGTTTGTTTGTTTTTTAAATAGTGCTACACTTTTGCCTTGTGTTGTAAATTAGCATTTGGGACCAGGCTGATTCAGTTTTGATCTTTGCACTTAAGAGGCCCTGGCAGATCCCCTCGCCACTTTTAAAATCTAATAGTTCTATCAATATGTTTCAAATTGATCATTTTGGATCAGTTTCCCATGGTACTCCTTGGGCTTTTTCAGTACGCCCATTTAGGTACCTTCTTACTTCAGAATGTTTCTTGAATTATAGTTTTAGATATTCTGCCTGACTATTTGTTTTTGTCTTTAGGAACTCTGATTACACACATTTTTTTTTCTTCTTTAGCTTTCTTCTATTTCAACCATTTTGCTTATTAATCTCATTTTCATTCTCTTGATTATACAGTACTGCTTAGGAAAATGTTACTGCTTTACCTAGGTGACTTTGTAATTCAGTGTTGATTCTGAGGTTATTTTGGCTTTTTTTTTCTGTCATTGCTTTCCCTTCAATCAACTCTATTTTCATTTCTTTCTTATTTTTCTGTTTTTAGATTTGAAATTCTTATTCAAATACTGTATTTTTTTTCTCTCCAAATGCTTACTTGAAGATAATTCAGCTTGGAATGTAGCAATAGTTTTCTTTTTCAGTTTTTTTTATTGGTGTTGAAGGGTTTAATCACTTGAGTGGGTTTCATTTTCTATTAAAAGAATGTGTAGATTTAGTCTGTTTTTGCCTTTTTATTTTGCATAGTTTACAAGACTCTTAAGTCAATGATGCTTCTGTCAATATAGCAAAGTATAGTTGTTTAAAGTTTTGTTCTTGTTTTTGTGGTGGTGGGAACTGGTGTGGTGGAGAGAACTGGTGTGATGGAGAGAACTGTTTTTAGTTTTTCTTTTTCTCCAGTCTTGCAGTTCTCTGCAACCTTCTCCCTTTGCCTGTTTTCTCCTTCCCCGTGCAATCCCTAAAGGGCCTCTACCTCCTACAGTGGCGAAGGCTGCAACTTACTTTCTGAAGACTGCTGCCTTGGGTCGTGTGCCCTTAGAAGCACCTGCCCTGATGTTCTTGTGGTTCTCCAGGAATTTACACCTTGTGTGCACTTCCTCTCTCTGCTGATGTCAGATTGGCTTCAGGCCACTACTAGTTTTTCTCTTCTTTCTTCCACAGTTTTGCCCTATAATGTCTTTGCTGTCCATCAAAGTATAAGTGGATAGAGCTAAGAGAGATTTTTTTTTTTGGCTGGGATTTATTGTTTGTTTTTATACCTATAAATAATTTGTTATTTGGGTGTTCTCTCTGCCATTTAGTTTATATCATAGACATTGAGTTTATGTTGTTTTATATAATTTTTTGGAGAGTGATTAGAATATTTACTTTACGCTTCTGCCCTTATCTCATGTGTATGTATATTTTTGCATATACCTATGTGCAAATATATATATATTCATGTTCCTAGTCAAACCAGAATATAATTTTCTTAAGGGTAGCAATTCAGTTTTACTCCTCTTTTCTTTTTTTCCCCAAATCTATTTTCTTTCAAAGAGAAAAAATAAAACAAAATTTCAAAACACATCAATCATGGGTCAGCAATAGTATATACATTGAGCATTGTCATCCCCTATTCATTCACCCAGAGCACAGGGCATCTGCATTCAATTATCCGAACAATGCCAGAACAGATCTTTCTCTTCAATGAACACAGAGAAATCAGTAGTATAACTATCTTAACTATCTTTTTTATATATAATATACATATACATATGTTGTTTTTTTCAGCTTCTCACACTAGTGAGACAATATGTTTACATATGTGTGTCTGATTTATTTCACTTATGAGTACAGTCTCAAGTTGCATCCATTTACCTCTAAAAGCCTCACATTTATCCTTCTTTATGGCTGAGTAGCGTTGTATAAAAATACCACATCTTTTTTATCCATTCCTCAGTGGATGGGCATTTAGGTTGTTTCCAAATTCTAGCTGTTACAAATTGTGATGCTATAAACGTGGTTGCATATATATCATTGTGGTATGATGTTTTTAATTCTTTTGGGAAGATACCCAGAAGGGGAATAGCTGGGTTGAATGGGACCTCTAGGCCTAAGTTTCAGAGGAATCTCCACACTGATTTCCACAGTGGTTGCCCCAGTCTGCACTCCTAACAGTGGAGAAGGGTTCCTTTTTCCCCACATCTCCTCCAGCATTTGTTATTGGTTGATTTCTTGATAATAGCCCTTCTCAGGTGAGGTAAGATTTCAGTGTTGTTTTAATTTGCATCTTTCAAATGACCAGTGATGATGAACATTTTTTCACATATTTATTTGCTGTTCATATTTCGTCATCTGAGAAATGTGTATTCATTTCAGATGCCTGTTTTTGGATTGGGTCTTTAAATCTGGGAAGACTAATTTTTTTGGTTCTTTATATGTTCTTGATAGCAATCCTTTGTCAGAGGTACAGCTGGCAAACATGTTCTCCATATTGTGGGTTGTCTCTCACTCTGTTGGTGGTTTCTCTTGCAGTGCAAAAAGCTTTTCAATAGGATGAGATCCCAGTGGGTGATTCTTTGTGATAGCTCCTGTGTAATCAGGGTCTTGTTCCTAAAGCCTTTGCCTATACCAATGTCTTCACGAGTTTTACCTACTCTATCTTCCAGCAGATTTAATGTTTCTGTTTTAATATTAAGATCTTTGATCTATTTTGAATTTAGTTTAGTACATGGTGAAAGATTTGGGCCCAGCTTTAATCTTTGGCATGTGTAGAGCCAGTTTTTCCAGCACCATTTGTTAAAGAGGCTGTCTTTCTTCCAGTGAATGTGTTTGGCACTTTTGTCAGTGATGAGGTGGCTTAGTGTGTCTGAAGTTGTTGTTTCTACATCTTCTTCTCTGCTCCACTGATCTTTGGGTCTGGTTTTTTTGTTTGTGTGTGTTTGTTTGTTTGTTTGTTTTTTCCAGTACCACTGTTTTTATCACAGTAGCTTTATAGTATAATTTCAAATCAGGGATTGTGATGCCCCTTTGCTGCTCAGGATTGCCTTTGCTATTCTAGGTCTCTTCTGGTTCCAGATGAATTTTAGGATTGTTTTCTCTAATTCTTTGAGACATGTTATTGGAATTTTGATTGGGATTGCACTGAATGTGTATAACAGTTTTGGAAGTATGGCCATTTTCACTATATTGGTTCATCTTTCCTGAGAGCACAGGTCAGCTCCTTACTTTCTAATATGCTCTTCAGTCTCCTTTGTCAGGGGACTGTGGTTTTCAATGTAGAGGAATTTTACATCCTTTGTTAGCTTGATTCCTAAGTATTTTGTTTTTTTGGATACTATTGTGAAAGGTGTTGCTTCCCTGAATTCCCTCTCAGTGAGTTTGCTATTAGTGTACAGGAAGACAACTGAGATTTGAATGTTGACTTTGTATCCAGCTGTATTACTGAATTTGCTTATTAAATCTAGTAGCCTTTTGGTGGAATTTTTGGGATCTTCAATGTAGCGCGTCATGTCTTCAGATAACAATAGTTTGATTTCTTCCTTTCCTATCTTTATTTGTTTTATTTCTTTCTCTTATCTAATTGCTCAAGCAGGACTATAGTGAATACAAGTGGAGACAGTGGACATCCTTGTCTTGTTCCTGATTTTAGAGGTAATTTTCAGTTTTTGTCCATTTATTTACTCCTCTTTCTGCCTGAATCTGTAATTACATACTCTATTTCTTCTTAGTGATTAGAAGGAAGTTTCAATACAGCATGTTACTTGGCTAGTAAATTGTATATTACCTTTCCAAGGCTGCAGATAGCTAAAGTATTGTAACATATAGTTAAAACTCACTTTTCTGTGTAACTATGTCCATGTAGGCTAGAAAGCTTGCAGTTGGAATTACTTTTGAGAAGATGAATATATAATATATAGAAATTTCCATCTTGCCTATGAGTAAAAGAATTTGTGTGTGTGTGTGTGTGTGTGTCTGTGTGTTGAAGTGATGCCATGTAGTTTAGAAGAAACTAAACTACCAGGTCCCTTGGTTTCTGAATGAATATAGCATTCTAATTATTCTTGTGACTTTACTATCATATGTTAAGGTAGGTGCCAGAAATCTTTCATTTCAATAAGACAAAGAGCAGTGCTGCATCATGCTGCTGTTAAAAAAATGGTGGAGAAGGTCAAAAGTACTACAGAAAATATTTAATGTTCTATTGAAATCTGATGGGAAATGACACTGTAGCCACCAATACCAGTTTCACACTGAAATCATCTGAACAATCATTCTATCTGGTTCATGCAGCAAGTGAAAATTTTTGTAGCTTTCTCATGATAATGACACTTTCATTAGAGATTGATACTTTGTCAGATCATAATTTACAAAGAGAAGAAAATGATGGATATAAATGTGGAGATCCAACCTAAGAACGTGCATAAAGATTATATATAAGTGTTATGAACTCAGTTATGTGCATCTCACACAGTTTGTATGTTGAAGTCCTAACCCCCAGGCCCTGAGAATGTGACTGTAATTTAAGAGCTTGCTCTTTTAGTTAGGAAGGTCATAGGCAGATATTTTTCTGTTCATTAAGATAGACAAAGTGTTAATCAAAAATTTACGCATCACTATTAGTATGAACACTGTCTGGTTGAAACAGATGCTCCGCTGGGCTTTGAAACTTTTGCTCAAAGGGAAAATATTAACTGGGCCACTCTTTTTGCTGCCAGAACAACAGAAGATGCAGGGTGCCCCAGAACTGGGCCCAGGGCTACACAAGGAGAGAAGGTGCTTAGGCACTGGCAGGGCCCTGGCAAATGTTTCCTAGGAAGGAAACGTTTCAGAATTTCAACTGAGCCACTTAGTCACATCAGTTGAATATAAGCCCTACACTTCTAGTTCATCTTTTTAATGGATTCAGTTTCATTGTATAAATTAACTTTTATTTAATGATGGCCATTTTTGGATAGCACTTTTTTGTTGTTGCAAGGAATGTTGCAATATACATTTTTGTACATATCATCTGCATGAACATGGGCTAGTATTCTCACAATGTGAATTTGGAAAATAATTCTCCTTGGAATTGTGAATGCCTTATGTACAAGAAACTATGAGGTTCATGTTAGCAATCTTTAAATATATGGGAATAGTAAAGTTTAGGTCAGTGGCTCTCAAACCATGAGTCTGCCTTAGAATCCCTTTTTGAACAATAGCAAATTATACATGGATAATCTTACTCCCACAGATAATGCTTTAAGTTAGAATTTAGAGTTTAGAACTAAATGCACACATTCCTCAGTATCCATGGGGGATTAGTGCTAGGACCCCCCCACACACATATCAAATCCTGGGTGATTATGTAATATTTTTAGTCCAAGGTTGGTTGAATCCACAGATGCAGAAGCCACAGAAATGGAGGACATTCTGTATTTATATTTTCAACAAGCTTCATGAGTGATTCTGATCACCAGGCAGTATTAGAAGCTCTGAAATATAGAAGGACTAATACTTTAAAGTAGGGTAAGGTTGTAAAATTGGTCAATGTGTACTGTATGATAAGAAGTATTGGCGAAAATGTGGACCTGTTAGAGTTCTCACTTCTGTTACTGTGAGTGTGAATCAGTAAAATAATTATTACAACCATCTGGCAGTTCTGTTAAAGTTGGATGTAAGCATACTCTGTGACTCAGCAGCTCCACTCGTACATGTGTACAATGGGTAATCAGCAAGCAACCATAGTGAATATTTAAATTCTTAAAATTTATTACAGTGAGAGACACATTGCCATCAATCCCCCTCAAAGTGTTTTCCTCTTGCTTCAAATGCCCTAAGTCCCATTCTGGCCACTTTCTGAAGCAGTTCTGGAAGTGCTTTTTCATGAGTGTCTCTATGAGGAGTGATAAAAATATGATGAATGGTGATGCTGACTGCCATCCAACAAGCAGGCTTACAAAAATATTGTGGGGTGTCCTATCCACCTAATTCAGTGGTTCTGGCACCATGCAACTTCCGGCTGTTTTCCAAAGTCAACTGACTATGAAAGGTAAGCGTTTGAGTTGATTCAGGATGTACAGGCAGCCATAACAGTGCAGCTAAAGACACTCACAGAAAAGAACTTCCGGAACTGCTTCACAAAGTGACCACGATGATGGAATAGTGTGTTTGAAATGAAGGGATTAATGGCCATGCCTCTCTTACTATAATAATTTTTTATTTAAACATATACCATGTTTTTTGATCACATCGCATGTACCAATGTAGCAATGTTTAAATATATGGAAACAGTAAAGTTTCCCAGAAATGTTTAATGCATTTACTTGAGTGTTCTTAGCTGCTTGATTCATGTTAGCCCCAAACTATGTACAAACCAGATATCCTCTAACAGGAAAACAAAGAAAATTAATTTAATACTACTTTTGTATATTGGAATACTTCTCAGCAGTGAAAATAATCAAATTACAGTTACTTATCTGCAAGATGTACAAATTTCACAAAACAAACTCTTGAGCAAAAGAAGTCAGTTCAAAAAAAAGGACAATGTTGAAGATAATACACAATGTGTTAACCAGTGTTAATCTATTACTTTTTGAAGTTCTGTATCATCGTTTTTTTCTTCTCCTGTTTTTAAAATGAAAGACATAAAAAGGACAGTGTATGATTCCATTTGCTTAAGGTTCAAAAGCAAAACTGTCCTCTAGGATTAGAATCAGGAGGGTAATTACAGTGTGAGGATGGAAGAGCATACAGGGAGGTATCCTGGCTGCAGGTAATGTTTTATCCGCTAATCTAAGTAACGGTGGTGCAGACAGTTCAGAATGTGAAGCGTATACAATGTTGTATACCTATTATACATCAATAAATCCAAATAATGCTAAGAATAATCATTGGTAGAAGGAACTTCCTCTAAATAACAGAATTTTTTTAAGACAGAATAATAACTGTTCTTTCATTAATTACAAAAGAGAGTTATTTGGCAGTAGTGTGCTGGAGCTGGCTCCCTAGACCCAATTATGTGCATTTCTTAGACTCAGCAACAGAAATTAGCCATGTTGAAATTTGCAGGATGGAAACTGGCCAGTGGTGATTATGTTGCTGTGTCATGCACTCAGCTTCCACTGGGGGCATTATCTGGGCCCACACTGCCTCTGAGAGCAGGTCGCCTGCACAGCACTGCATTCAGCTCTCTGCACTCAGCGCCACTGTTCGACTGGCTTTATAGCTGCAATAATTACTAAACAATTCACATAAATGTTAAAAGTGGCTAAAATGAGCACATCTGTTAGAATTATAATACTGAGAATATTTTCTTATTTTCTGTAGCAAATTTTAGGAAATTACTTGTACCCATGTCTGTATTTAATAAGAGAGAAAATATATGTACTGTATTTAGAACTTTTAAAAATCACTTCAAGTTTGGTATCACTGTTACAAGTTAGTATCGTAAGAATAACACCATATCTTTAAATCTACCTCTAGTTACTGAAGTCATTGTAAGTCATCTAGGACTGTAATTAGCTTGTGTTTTTCTTTTACTGCTACAAAATGATCATTGTAGCCTGAGGAAAGCTAATACAGTTGGCACCTGGGGTTTGGAGATACTCGACTCTGTATAGTCCCTTCATTTAGTTGTCAGTGATACAGCTGTAACAAAAGATATTGAAGAAGCAGATTACTGTTACTGCTTCTGGTTGTCTCTTTATGTCTCTCCTCCTCTCTCACCTTATGCTTCTGACGATACCCACAGTCTTCTAGTGGCTTCTTTCTGATATCACTTTACCTTCTGCCATATTCAAGTCTCTGAAATCCTTTGAACATAATGAAAAGGTTAAGCTAAAGAAATTTTGCATTATTTTTGTGAATGTAGAAAATTATCGTTTATGTTTTTCTTTTTAATAGTGTGTTTTTGATAGCCCAAATATATGATATTTTATCCCATCTGACTCTGCCACTTGTTCCTGCTGACTGTCAATCAGAATGGTTTATTTCCTTTTAAAACATAAACTATGTTCTTTTTTTGTTGTTTGTTTGTTTGTTTTTTGGTACCGGGAAATGTTTTTCTTCTTGTTTGTTTGGTATTTTATTTTTGGAAATTCTTTGTGGTTTTGTGTGGAAAATAGGTTCCTATAAAGAAGTTCCTTTTTTTTGTTTTTTTGTTTTTTTTAAAGTCCTATTCCTATAGGCAGAAGCAGCCTTGGCCTTCTTTAAAAAATTATTTCTTCTCTTGAAATATTTTAGCCACCTATTTAGTATGCATTCATATTTCAAAGTGTGGTTTGCAGAAAAAAGTGATCAGGGAAAATTTCTCTCCCTTTCTAATTAGCCCCGACTGTTGAAACAGGCCGTGTGTCTGAGGGGCGCAAGTAGGGGTTTGTACTGTTGCATCCCATGTTGAGGCACAGCCCTGGAAGGCCCACACTAATGCTTGGGGAGTAAGGTAAACTCTCCAATTTGATGGCTCCTGGGATTTTTCTTCTTTCCTCCCAGCCTTGGAGATGATAAAAACTGAAGATCAAATTCGTTGGGTGGAGCAAATATCACTGGGCCATATAGCCTGGGGTTTGTATCTTCACTTTTTTTCCTTTATGTAATACTGATTGTTTTCAAAAGAAATTCATGAATGCATTTAGAACACTTTTCTAATACACACTTTCCCGCATTTTAAGTTCATCATTCCTACCAGCTGCAAAGGCACCTACACTAGGTACTTTTCTTGGTATTATATTCATTATAGTACAAGTATTTTTTAAATTGTTCTAGTTATTTTATGCTTGTCATTTGTATTTCAGTCCTTATGCTTCAGTCCTTATACTTGCTGATTTATTCTACTATTCCATTTCAGCTTAGCCACTTTTAGGCCCTATTAACAAAATGCGCATTGACAAATATAAAAAAGGGACTTTTCATTAAAATTATTTCCTATACCTTATTGAGATGAAGGAGTAAGATCTCTTTCTTTAAACTACCTAACATTCTTATAAGGACAACTTTCTAATTTGAAACAGTTGACATTTGGAAATTGTTAGTTAAGTACCCACGTAGCATACATTCATGTGAAAATATTATTCCTTTCTGTATATTTTATTAAACAAGCATAAAATGGACTAAAATATTTTCTTTTTCCTTTGAGATGTGGATTTTAGTCAGTAGGACAGATTGTTCCTCTATAGGTTCTTGAGCAGATAAGAAGCAGATGTGCCATTGGGAGGAGACAGGGAAAGAACAAAGGCATGGATAATCTAGAAAAAGATTCAAGCCAAGTTAAGAGCAGAGCTTTTCCATGTATCCTGAGAGGTGAGCTAGTGAGTGCTTTGAACAGCAACAACAGTGAGAGAGACAGAGACAGACAGAGACAGAGACTGCCAGAGACAGAGACAGAGGCTGACTGTTCTTAAGAGCCAGTGCTCCACTGTACTTACCATTCTATTCCCGGGCTTATTCTTTTAGTCTGGTTTTGATTTTCTTTGGTTAGGTGGAATATAACCTTTCATTAGTCTGTATTTGTACTTAACAGCGTTGTATTATTTAGTTAGACAATATCTTTGTCTACAGACAAGTCTTAAAGTCGTATGCACTTTGACAGCGAGCTTTGAGGAATGTCTGGCATGTTTACTGGCTAAGTGCCTTGCAGATGGAAATGAAATTTTGTAAGGAATCTTCTGGGCCAAACACAAACTTATTATTGCTTTCATAAAACTATTCAAAGCATAAAAGCTCAGTCTGAGGGTCAACACTAGCAACTGGTCTGAAGCTGGTTGCAAGAATGGTACCTGCTGTGGATTACAGTGATTTTCCCATTTGTGATGCCTGTTTTGTTATGCTAGAATTGCAGATACGGGCCTGAGGATTTAGCTCAGTGGCATAAGCTCCTGCCTGGCAAGTGCAAGGTCATGAGTTCAATCCCCAGTACCAAAAAAATGAAACCAAAAAAAAAAATAGAATTGCAGATACGGACCATATAGACAGCTGTAGATCTTTTAGGTCTCTGAAAGTCTTCATAATAACTAGGCCCACTGGGTATATCATATCTTCTGTACATGCAAACATGCTTTGTGTTTTAATTCAGTGAAGTTACTGTTTAACTTTGTGTTGTAGTTACTTTTTCTCATCGCCAAGACAAAATGCCCAACACTCAAATTTAGAGGAAGAAGGATTTATTGTAGCTCAGTTTGTAGACGTTTCAGTTTATAATCAGCTGGCTCCAAGATAAGGTGAAATGGCAGAGGGGCATAGCAGAGGAGAAACAGTCCATGGTAGGGAGAAGGCAGCAAAGTAGCAAGTAGCAAATGACAGCCTCCCTCTACATGTCTCTTATATTCTATCCAGGCAACCTGAACCTAGGGCAGGTTCAACCCCATGGTGGGACACCATTAATCCCAGCATCACATCCTTAATACCAGCATATTCTGTATCTAACCATCTCCAAAAAGCCCCACCTATGGCTACATAAGACTTTGAGGGAGACATCCAGATATATGCCATAACACTTTGGGACAGTACCCATTACTACACTAATTCAACTGGTAATTAGTAGACTAATTTTATTCCCCGAAGGAATACTTCATAGATAGGGCTAGAACAGTAAAATAATTTTAATTTAAATTATACCTAGCAAAAACATATTACAAATTCTCAGCATACTAGCTTGTAATGAATAATACATAGCAATCTACATACAATAAAATGAGAATCTACATACAATAAAATGAGGTTATCCAACTTTTTCATGCTTCTGCGAGTATTCCCATTTTTCACTGCATCTATCTGATTAGTGATATATATCACATCATAATGATTCTTAAACATTATGTTATCCTTTAAGTAATAGTTCCAAGAATAGTATAAGAGAATTTATGGTTTTTTTAATTGAGAATATACCCTTTGGAATAATTTCAATTCATCATATTCTTCATTTGCTTACCACAACTTTATTGCACAGTTATTGAATGATAGATCCTATATTAGAAGTCAGGACAGTGATCATGATACATTTCTGCAGATTTCTGGCCCTCAAGAAGTTTATATTAATTTATTTAGTTATTCTGGGCCATTGAGTGGAAATGCTCTTCAACATATACCATCTTCTGGCCCTCTTACTTCTGCGCTTCACATTAGTAACTTCTTAAGATTTAAATGATTGGCCTTATTCTATGGTAATTGGAGGAAAATATAGTGAAAGCCCTTTTGAAACATCTTCTAACTGCCACCGGCCACCAGCGTTAACAGTGTTTTAGATAAAGGAGATGAAAATATGATTTATCAAATATGCATTTTTAAATAATTTCTCTGAATTAATTTTAAACATAGTTTGCATGTAATAAAGTACACCCATTTTAAGTGTAGAGGTCACTGAAGTTTTTGACAAAGTATGAATCCTTGTGACTATAACTACAGTCATTTATCTGAGAAACTTAGAAATTATTCTGAATTCTTCTCTCTTTGTCTCATTCAAATAATTGCTAATTTCTGTTTGTTAACACTCTGAATTTCCAGAGACCCTATTCTTCCGTCCAGTCCCCACCTTCTGTCTTAGTTTTTGATATGTTAGCCCCTTAATATTTGTCACTTGTATTACTGGAACTACTATACACCTGTCCTGTGACACTGAACCCATTCCCTTCCTTTCAACCCACCGTTTACTATAGTTGTATTTTTCTAGAATGGTGTTCTGGTCACATTAGCCCCTGTGTTTCAGCTGGCTCTGCAGCACCCATTCTCCATCCCTGTTTTCTGAGGAAGGGATTGTTATGGGGTGGCAGCTGGTACAATGACAAGTCAACTTATCATATAGGAAATATCTGATATTCACAGTGAGCCAGATGTGTGGCAGGAAGGTGAACAAATAGAAGAAATAAAAACTTTGCCTTTCATCTTTGAAATTATCAGAAGTGCTTTAATTTAGCTTAAGCTTTATGTAAACAAGTATGGGGGAAAGAGAGACACATCTTTTAAACAGCCATCTCAAATTGCAGAAACTGTTCTGAGAACGTTTTACATTAATAATAAAATGAATTTTATTAATGTTAAGTGGAAAAATTACCATGTTTGTTCAACTTTATGTATTAAGTAAGTTATCAATCACTTATTAGGTGATTAATCATTTTATTAATGCTAGGTGGGAAAATTACAATGTTCAACTTATTAAGTAAATTATCAATCACTTATTAGGTGATTATTAATCTTAAATTTATACATTCTCATGTCCATCTATATATACTAACCTGTTTGTTTGTTTTATTTTGGGGTTGGGAGGGTACCAGGGATCAAACTCACAACCCTGCGCTTGCCAGGCAAGTGCTTATGCCGCTGAGCTGAATCCCCGACCCATGTACTAACCTATTTTAAAAATATCTTCCCATAATTATCCAAATATGTCTCAGATACCATGTATGCATACAAATTATGGCTCTACTTTTTAGATTAGTAAAAATAAACTTTAAGGTAAAATAATTGATAGACTATCTTTTACCTTGAGTGTAGTGAATATATGAAAGAAATGTTTAAATATGAGAATAAAAATTTGTAAACTTTATCCTTGCTATGAAAGTTACCTCTATTTTAATTCCCATCACTTAGGTTATTTTCTGTAGCATGAATATTCTGTATCATCAGTGGGAAAAAGAATCTTCAATATAAAGCCTGAATAAATAGGCTTAGGAGTTTATATTAGTTGTTGGAGTCACTAATCTCTAATATAAATGAGTTGCACCAAACTGCTTTAAGGTATTATTTTAAAAAGTGATTGTTCCCTTCTTTTAAAAACAAAATCCCAGTTGAAATTCCAGATGTTGTTTTATAGGTATCAGCAGATGTGTCGTTCTGGCCATGACCCAGAGTAATGACACAATCCTGAAGAACAGTGTTGGAGGGCTGCCCCAACTCATTCCAAGGCTGCTTCGTGTGCTTCAAATAAGGAGATGATAAGCCTACAATTTCACCAATCGTGCAGCTTGTTGCCATATGAAGAGATTCTCCTTTTCTATTCACAATGCTCAAAGAGGGAGAGAATAACAGGAACATATGTCAGAGGGAGTACACTTGATAGATGAAGTACATTAACTATATAGAAAGTTCAGTTTCATTTAGAATCTAGTTATTACAGTCTAGCTGCTCGCTTAGCATGGAAGTAGGCCTTTGTCGATGTTACGTCTCCCTGAAGTTGAAGGAGTGCCTTTCTATCAGAAGTTCTCACGGAGAGATAGTTTGAACTGCAGAGCAAAGATGTATAACAAGGTCTCAGCACTAGCAGGTGGTGCTGCCAGATAAGGCTTTGGAGGTACATATGTTTCCATAGCATAAACTCTCAGTATGTCTGTGAGAGCTGTGGAGTCCGGTAGTTAGAGCCAGTTGCATTGTTGTCTGATAAGGTGTGATGTGATACAGCATTCTTGTGAGGAAGATGGTTACGCTCCATTTTTAAAAAATCATAGTAAAATGTAAACTATGTGAGTTTTGGAGTCATTTCAAAGTTATGCTACAAAGACCTACTATAGAGCCACAGTAATCAAAGCAGCATGATATCAATGAAAGAATAAACACATTTATCAATGGAACCAAGTTGAGAGCCCCAGAACTGAACACACACAAATCTAGTCAGTTGTTGCTTGATCAAAACAAACAACCCAGTGAATTCAGTAGATAAAAGATAGTCTTTTCAACAAATGGTACTAGAACAATTGTATATCCATATGGAAAATTAATATAGTTCTTATCATTTCACTAAATTAACAAAATATGAATGATAGGCCTAATGTAAAATACAAAATTATAAAAGTTTTAGAAGAAAATTTAAGAGGCATTCTAGTCAACCTTGAGTTTGGCAGTGACTTACTTTTTAGATGCAAAGACAGAAGTATGATGCATGAGAGAAAATTGATAAATTGCATATTATTAGAATGAAAAAATTCTGCCCTATGACTCTATTATAAAAATGAAAAGACTGAGATAAATATTTGTAAAGCATATATCTGATAAAAGACATATCCATAATATTAAAACTTTTTAAAACTCAAGAAAAAATGAATCCCATTTTAAAATGGAAAAATAGTTGAAAGCACAAAGAAGATATACACATGGCAAATATGCATATAAAAAGATACTCAACAGGGCCAGGGATTTAGCTCAGTGGCTCAAGCACCCGCCTGGCATATATGAGGTCATGTGTTCAAGCCCTGGTACAAAAAAAAAAAAAAAGATACTTGACATCCTTTGTTATTAAGGAAGTGAATATTAAAACACTTACATGTCACTGTGTACCAACTGGGACACATGAAACCCAAAATCATGATAAATACCAAATGCCAATGAGGATGGGTAGCTGTAGGAAGGTAAGGTAGTGCAGCCACTTTGGAAGACAGTTTGGTTGTGGTTTCTTACACAGCCAAAATAAACCTAGTCTTACTAGGTGATCCAGCAGTTGTGCTCTGGCGTATTTGTCCAGCTGAGTTTAAAATATGTCCACACAAAATATTTATAGCAGGCTTATTCATTATCACAAAAATGTAAAAGCAGTCAAGATATCCTCATTAAGTGAATAGGTAAGAAATACTACTCAGTGGTAAAAAATGAAAGATAAACTCTGAAGCCATGAAAAGACATGGATGAGTGTATGTTAAAAACATATTGCTAAATGAAAGAAGTCAGCCCAAAGAGGTAACACACTAGTAGTATATGATTCCATTTATATGATGTTGTGGAAATGGAAGCTGTAGAGGCAGTAACAACATCAGTGATTTCTGGGAATGTGGAGGAAGGGGAGGATGGTGGAAAAGGTAAAGCACAGGGAACTCTCTAGATTCTCTGTGGTACTTTAATGGTGGATACATACATAATACTGCATATTTGTCAAAGTCAATGGAATGTGGATGAACCTCATAAAGAGTGGCCTCGGTGTGTGGAAATTTTTAAAAGTAGCTTAAGACCTTAGAAGATCCCAGAAAGGAATGCAGACTATGACAGGAGAGTCTAACTATATTTCAAATGTGTGGAAATTACCACTCGTCTACATACTATTGCAAATGAGACTCTGAGGCTACATGCAAAAGGAATTATACCTAATCACTGTGCTTCTGTTGGTAAAATTATTTCCCCCTGGGGCCACAGGATAGAAATTCTGATAACCTCTATGTATACACACTGGCATTGAAAAATCAAATAAATAGGTAGCAGATGGTGGAATCCAGACTTCTCCTTGTTGGAATAGGAATTTCTAGATACGCAAGGTGAAGAGACTAGATTGAGCCATTTGATAATGGATTGGATTTGGAGATACCAATATGAACTTGAGTTTAGCTTGCTATAGACACCGATGGCTACACAGAGAAGCAGTAAGACACGTACATGTCCTGTACCCAGGTTGGTATGCACATGTGCATTTTCCTGAGGGGCCTAAAAGAAATGACATTGTAACAGCAAAAAGGACACCTCCCCCATCTGTGTCTTTGAAACCATTCTCTAATAAGGCTCCTTGGGGAAACAGCTGATTCTAGGGATGGGGCAGGAAATATAGTACATGAGTCTAGAAGATCTTATAGTGCCAGAAATTAAAGAGGCATTCAAGAAGAAGAAAGGAGAGAAGGGGAAAGAGGAGGAAGGAGAGGAAAGGGAAAGGAGGAGGAGAAGTGGGGACAAAAGGAAGAAGAGAAGGAAAAGGAAGAGGAAGACCCATATGCCTGGGAGTATAGGAAGGTAGGAACCAATTCAAAAAGCTTCCAGCTGGACAAAGATGGAGCACGTTACACTGCAAAATATGCAAAGTAGTATTGGCTGTAAACCAGAGTATAAGATAAATATCCATAGGGTATCCATAGGTCTAAGCTTATATAAATAAAATAACTTATCAGAAGCAGACACATCTTATGTGAAGAAAAATCTCCAAAAGTTTACCTGCTACTCGGACCTCAAGGAGGGGAGCTTCCTGAGTGTGGGCAGCACATCACATAATAAACTCCTGCCTAGGGTGTTGGTGTGAAATGCAGGAGAAGGAATGGAGACTTTACCCTGGAGAAACCTGGACAATAGTCCTTTGGCCAGATGATCCATGCTAATTTCAAGTGATGAGTCATATTCACAGTATGTGCCTTAACTCCAGTCAAATCATGCAAAACTATCAGGCAAATCCTAATATAGAATAGCTGCTGAGTATGCTGCAAGGCCTTATCAAGGACATCAAAACAATGAAAATCTGAGAAACTGTCACAACCATGCAGAATCGAAGCAGACAGAACTACTACATATAACACCGTCTCTTGGGTGGGATCCTGGAACAGTAAAGAATGTTAGGTCAAACTAAAGAAATCTAGATGAAACTTTGACTGTAGTAAGAATGTTCTGATTCTGGTTCACTAACTGTAACGAGTGTACTGTACAAATACAAGATGTTTAGCACAGTAGGAGGGGAAATCACATGACGTGTATCAGAACTCTCTCTATACCTTCTCTCTTTTTCTGTAAATCTAAAATTATTCTTTAGAAAGTCTGTTGAAAGTTGAAAATATCATTTGAAGGCCTCAATATAATACAGTGGTTTCTGCCCCTTCTGCAGTTTTGACAGTGTTTCCTGCCTCGCTGAATCCACTTCCCTCTCAGACATCACTTTTGATGGCAACCCAATAGCGCAAGAGTCATGGTACAAACACACTGTGCTCCAGAATATGACACAGCTGCGCCAGCTGGATATGAAGAGAATCACGGTGAGAACCTTCCCAAGCCTCGGCGTGGCATCCCCTTAGTGTGGTACAAGAAACTTGGGTACCTGTTCTGCGCTTCAAATGCTTCTTCATTTTAACTAATTATGAAACTTTGGATTATTGTGACTGTGTACTTAATAATTACTTAATAATTACTGCCCCTATCTCTCATTTCATCAAATAGAGTTTTAAAAATTCCTGTCCTATTTAATTATCATGATTGTTACTAGTAATTTATTTTGGAATAGAATGAGAACTTCATTAAGTAACATAGTGTAATGGGTAAGAATGCATGTGAAGATCCCAGGAAGCTTCATGTGGAGTTATTGTTGATGTTGTATCTCCCACAATAGCTATCTCTATTTTTATTTATTCTAACTCTATTTTATATTTCCTATAATCATATATTTTGGTCTGGATGCTGTTCTAAAAGAAATCCTATATCCTCTTTTTAGGTACACATATACATTAGCATATTACTGGTACCAAGAAGTTCTGTTATTAAGAGACCTACCTAGTCTTGTTGCATTGCATTCCAAATTTGTTTGAATATTTTCACAGATAATATCTGTCAAAAACTTCAATTTGATCACCTCTATTCTAGAAAACTATCCCAGGCCTCTACTGGTTTTTCTTTACTCTTTTAGACTTTGCTAATTTTGGTGTGAATTCTGATGATTAGTTAAGTTTGCTCAGTTGCCAGGGGACTTCATATATCAGCTTCTCAGTGCATGTGCTTTTTATTTGTGCCTCAGCAGTGATGAATCCCTAGAGCAGTTAGCAAACAGTGACAAGTGTGACTGAATTCATGAATACCTAAGGTTTCCTTGGGATTGCCCGCTCTCTGTTTCAGGATGTAAGGTGCTTCTTTTTTCTGCTACGCTCTGAGTCACTTGGATCTGAGAGGTGTCTGTATTGGGGTGCGTATTAGATACTAGAAATGACAAGATCGCCATCATAGTTCATGCCCCAAGGTTCCTTACCATCTGCTACAGAAACAGGCATGCAGCTAGATTGCAATGCAAATGATGATCCAGGTAAATGAGATAATTAGATAGATTAATATAATATAATGTTGTGGCAAAACAATGACAAAGGCAAAATAATAACAAAGAGCAAAGTAACTCCTAAGTCTATCAAAGAAATAAGAACAGTACCAGTAGGGAAAATGTTTGACATACGAAGTAAAGGGTAGCAAAGGAGGAGGAGTATCTGAGGAGAACAAAGGTGTGTGAAATGCAAAGCAGCGCAGAGAGAACTGGGCATTGAACAGCAGCAGCCCAGTGTCTAAACACTGCGTATAAGAGGAGAATGAGGGGAAACAGGGCCAGACAGGAAAGGTCTGGGCCATTTCATGTCATAAGGAGCGGAGATTGTTTGTCTGGGCATAATAGGATAAGCCCTGGAAGAGTTTAAAGGTGCCAGTTTAAAATTGCTCGCCTATTAAAACTCTTGTCTGGGCCGCAGCCTGAAGGATGAGCCAGGAAGGAGGGAGCGAAGGGTGAGGTGAGTCAGGCTCAAGGGCCCTGAGTACCTGTCCCAGACAAGAAGCAAGATGCGAGACGATGCTCTCCACTGCTGGCCTCAACTCGCATTTTGCTTTTGTTATTTCTCCTAGGAAGTGTAGGTTTTAGTCATTCAAGAGTAGGAGAAATATTAATCAGATGAAAGTGAAGCCTGGGTTAGATGAATAAATAAATGTGAGGCCAGGGCTTGGCAAACTTTCTCTGGAAAGAACCTAAAAGTAAATATTTTAGGGTTTAGAGTCTACACAATCTCTGTTGAAATTACTCAGCTCTCCCATTGTAATGTGAAAGCAGACATGGGCAATCTGTAAATGAATGCACATGGCTTTGTTTTAAAAAGTTATTCTAGAAAACAAGTGGGACTGGATTTGGCCTGTGGACTGGAATTTGCCAGTCTTTGATCTGGAGCACTGAATAAGACCCTGGACCATTGAAAGTTGCTATCTAGGATGTGGCGCAGAATAACAGAGTAACTGAATGTCAGGGTGAACCAATCTGCCTTTTGATCACAAAAGGAAAAAAGCATTAACTACCCAAATTGTGACAATCAAGTTGTTATTGATAATGAAAGAAATCTAAATTGGATTATTAAAGGGTAGTTGGTGAATGCTCAAGGACTTGATCACTAGGAGGCAGCATTAATTCACCAAAAGTAATTCAAGCCAGTAAGATAGTTTCCTATTTTAGGCAGTTTTTTTTTTTTAGTTGACATAATATTTGTATATATTTGTGGTGCATATTAAATACATGTACACAGTATGTAATGATTAAAGCAGGGTAATTATTAATAGACCCTTTCAGAGAAGTGCTATAGATGGTGTTTTGATGCTCAAGTGAAGCATATGGCAAAGGCTCCTATGACATCATTTTGAGCAAGCCGCATGCATGCCAGCCTGGCTAAGTGGATTTTTGATTCAAGTTTATCTACAGAACACAAAGAGCGCATTAGTGCCAGCCTTTGGAGATATCCATACTCACATGGCAATGAGGAGTTTTCCTCTGGCCCATTCTAGTCAACAATCTTTGTCAATCTTTACATTAGAAGATATTAATGTTATTCTGATAAAACATATGGATGACAGAAACTGGAGAATTAGAGGTCCTTATGTATTTTTGCTGGGATCAGAATATGAAAGTGGCACAATCATCTAGCACAAGGCTTAGCAGTCTACAACCCATGGGCCAAATCTGTCCTGAAGCTTGTTTTTGTACAGCTGTCAAGAATGGTTTTGAGTTTTATAACATTGTTTAAAACACAAAGAAAAAGGAAAAATAAAGATGAATATGAGCTGCAGCTCGTATTTTGCTCACAAGCCCGGAGTACTCTCTGACCCTTGACAGAAGTTCACTGCCACCTCATCTTGAAAAATAACTTACAAGATTTTGACAAATACATAAACTGAAAATACTGGACTTTTCCCCATAACAGCAATCAGACAAAACAATTCACAGCACAAATGCAGGTTTATGGGAGATGAAACTTAGTAGCATGCTTGCAAACAACTTGCATTAAAATTGACAAGTTCAAGCGGAGTTAATTATGAGATATAACAGAAGTTAATATTTAAAACATTAATTTCTAGAATTAAAGAAATCAGAAAGTATAGTTGTTTCATGTTTTTCCTTCAATGGTTAGATTACACCTAGACCATCAGTTTTAGATGGATAATGGCAGTGAGAAGCATTTCCAGGGGACTTTGGTTAACAAAAGATAAGACAGAAGGAAGATATTACAGTAGTGGCCTCCAGCTATTTTCATAACTGTTCAAAAAGGTACAGACACACTTTGGAGGGCCATTATACAGAAAATTCTGGAAGGCAGAATTTTCTCCTTTTTATTTCTAAGTCCTCATTTTGGGAATGTAGACAGTTCTCATAACTGTAAGAGAGAAACAGTATCAAAGTTTAGCTGACCTAGTAGGAACTTGTTTACAATTTGCTCTCCAAAAAATTAGACTAGTTCATCTCAGATGAAAGCTCATCTCAGTTTCTTGTTATTGTAGACATTACTAATGCTGATCAATGATTTGTTTTACTCTTTTTGACATGAGGAAGATGACATTTTTTTTCACCTCCAAAGTTACATGTCTTGGAATGAGCTTTGGCTGATGAAATGTGAGCAGAAGTAATGTCTCATTTCCAGGCAGAAGCTTTCGAAAGCCAACACAAGAGTCTCTACTTTTTTCCTACATGGTGATCGTTACACATTGAGCTGAAGATGCCACCAAATCACAGCATATAGAAATGTATAGTGACCACACTGAATATACTTGAAGTTTTCTTTGCAAGATCAAGAAATAAACTTAACATAAGCCAGTGTCAGTTTTGAAGTTGTTAACAGTGACATAGCCTGCTCTATTCTGGCTTTTCTCCTCCTCCTCTCCCCATCCTCAGAATTAAACTAATATTCTGGCCCAGAGGAAGCCAGCGGAGATCGCTTCTAACCTTCTCTTTAACACTATGACCTTGAAAGAATAATGTTCCTGGGTTAAAAGAGATTATTTTAATAAAAAATGTTAGCTATTCTCAGAGCATAGCAAAAACTGTTTTTAGTCTTTAAATGTTTTGTATATTCAAAGAAAACAATGGCTGTTTATAACTATTTAGTCTATAGTATGTGGTCAAAGATTCCATTGCCACTTAAGTTTCAAAATTTCACATGAGAAATTGCTGCCTGTATTAAAACTATGTTGTTTATTCTGGAGAAAAACTTCTCATTTATATATTGTTTTAGAGCCGTGATAATTTGCTGACAAAGTATAATCTAGGTTATCAAATACTTGTTAAGTCATTGTATTACTTAATTAACTTGAAATGATTTCTATAATGGATGATCAGTGCCAAACTGAAGTAAGGCAAAAAGTAGATTGCTTTTGGTTCCAGATACATCCTTTTCTCTTGCCACATAAAGAATATGGGCTTTTGTCCAAGAAACTGGATTATTATCATGAAAGTGCCAGAATTTTACAGTTTTACCAACAGATTTATAGCTTATCTTCACAATTAGAGGCTTATTTTGGTTTCTAAATTTAGTTTTTCTATAATTACTTGGCCTGAAATACATCCACCATATGTAGAAATTCCTTAAAACATTTGATATTTAAATTGATTTGGTGTAAATCCAGTTTTCCAAGGTGTAAATTTCCTTTTAAAGTCTTTCTGCCTTTAATCAAAGTTCAAATTCTTTTAAAAAATCTGATGAAATCGTCTCTTAAATATGTGTAATATGTGATCCATACAGTTTTCAGTACTGAAATTGGCTCTGAGTAACCAATCTATTTCTAGTTCACATTTTATAGATGCATTAACACTGAACATCAATATACTTTTGCTCTTTAGAAGTTCATTCTGAAATAAGTTATACTGTGTCAGTACGAAATCAGTATTTACTAAAAAAGTTTAATATAATTATTAAACCAGCTATTTTGAGAAGCTAATAATCAAAGTTCTGATTTTTTATTTATTTTGTTTCTTCTGATTACCTCTATGTAGTTTCTTTAAGAATAATTATTTTCCATCTTGTAAAGGCACTTTAAATTCACCAAAAATCACATTAAATTTTTATTCCCTTTAAAACAAGTAAATCACATGGCAGATTACTATTGAATTATAACTTCTCCTTTTTCATCTCTCTAAAATCAGTAAAATAAATGTCTTTATTATAAAAAGTATTTTAAGCTGGGTGCCTTAGTGCATGCTGGTAATCCCAACATTCAGGGAGGTTGAGGCAGAAAGATTACAAGTTTGAATCCATTCTGGGCAATTTAGTGACTTAATGAGACCCTGTTTCAAAACAAAAATAAGAAAAGGGCTAGAGATATAGCTCAGTGTGAAGACCCTGGGCTCAGCCCCAGTATCACAAACAAGAAAAAATATTGCCAATTCTATTTCTAGCAAGAGTCGGCTTCTGACTTTGATGCTGTGTGACCTCGTATGTTGCTAACTTCTCAGAGGATTAGTGTTTTCATTTCTAACATTAGAATCTTCTAGTGGGTGCTTTCCTCATTTTTACTTTTCAACTCTGTGTATGTGTATTTTTTAACTGTACATTGTTAGTCTAAGTTTTTGGGGGAAGCATGTATAATGGCCCACCTTCTAGAATATATTTGCATAGCCTCTTTGGCCTTCCTTGGTTCTAAATGTGTATTGATGAGGGCAGGCTAGATTGTATGGTGGTATCAACTTCTTTAAACTCAGTGGGTTAAAGCAACAGAGGCCTGTGATAACCTGATTGTCCATGGCATGCAATCTTGGATCTTTGTTCCCATGCTGTCCTCATTCCAGGACTAGGCCCTTAGGATACCCACCATCAGGAGCTTTGCAGATGTGCAGTGGAAGTGAGAGAGAAAACAGCAGCACCATCCCTTGTCTGAAAGCTTCCATCCAGAAATAAACACTGTTGTATGTACAGCATTAGCCAAAGTCAGCCATACGGCCATACCTTGCTTCAAGAGGACAGGAGGTGCTATCCCACAATGTGGCCTGCACACAGGAAGCATAGAAGTATTTAGTGAACAGCTCTTATGACTGTCATCGACTTTTAAATCAAATACTGACTTGTGGTAGGGATATAAATTAATACTACATTTGTGGAGCAGAATGATAATACTCCAGAAGCCTTAGAAATATGCCTACTGTTTGAATTAGCCATTCTAGTTTTAGGAAATTATTAGCCATTCATTACTTAAATTTATATTTATTATCAACCATGTGCCAGGAGCGCATGGCCCCTACACTCATGGAGCTTATTGTTTGGGGCTGGAGACAGGAAGGATAGTGCCAGTGGTCATTAGAATGTAACAGGTCAAGTGTTATGATGGAGAAATGCATAGGAAATTTCCCCTGGATGCACTTCCAGTTGACTGAGTCTCTCTTCAGCTCTGTATAATCTGCTGTTGAACACTCCCTCCATTGAACTTCATTTCTTAACATTTTTCATTTATAAGGGTTTTGCTCAGTTACTTAATTCTGCCTACATTCTAAACTTGGCTCTGCTGAGTTACTTTTTATAATGTCCTATCTCTGAAGACATTGTCAAGCTTATTTTTTAGGAAATTGTTTTGATGAACAGACATCATTCTCATTACCTAAAAGCATTTTGATAATGAACATTAAACAGTCAAATGGTCAGAATTTACTCTTTAGGAAACAAAAATGGTCCACACTCAATGTACAGATTATAACTTCAGAAACTTTGCTCATGAAAAAAAATTTTAAACAATGCACAGAACTTTTAAGGTTTGATTTAGGATAATAAAAATTGTGGCTTTTTTAAATTTTGTAAGCTAAATAGTAATGTACTTTATAATTTTTATTTTTTTGCATGTTTATTGAAGTGCAATTGAAAAACTTTAAAAACCAGCTCTATTTTTCTTTATCTTATACCTTTTCTTTGATATATTAATGAGCTAGGTTCATCTAATACTCAGAGTTAAATGCATAATTTTTTAGAAATAAGAGGGGAGTCCTACGGTTGTGGCTCATGCCTGTAATCCCAGCACTTGGGAGGCTGTGGCAGGAGGATCACCAAGAGTTCCAGGCCAGGCTTTGATACATAGTAAGTTCAAGGCCAGCCTGAACTACATAGAGACCCTGTCTCAGGAAAAAGGGATGGGGAGCAATGTACAATGTTTTAGAAGCAGGAAGGAAGAACACAATAAAGAGAAACATACCAGGTTTCTCTTTGAAGGTATATTTTGTCAGCAAGTAGAAGGAGAAGAAGGTCAGATGTGTTGGGCTGATGATATTTACCGTTAACATTTTATTAAACATTTCACAATACTTTTCAAAACTTTTTTCAGGAAGAAGAAAGGCGTATGGCATCTGTTGTAGCAAAAAAAGAGGAAGAGAAGAAGCGGGAAAGTCAGAAGCAGAGTTTGCTTAAGGTATTTTCGCTGAGGTCTTCACCCTGGCATGCTCACACATGCACACACAGTCAAGCTAGCAGCCTCATCTGCTGGAAAATTTGTTTCTAAACTTTGTAAATTTTTTATGCTGATTTATCAGTAGTATGTATTTTGTAAATGAGGGCTTCTAAAGCTTTTATGAATTGTTATCTATAAATAAACCTGTACTTAAAAGTACAATATGATGTACATTATAAAACACATGCAATTTGAAATGAATAAACACTTCTCAGAAGAAGAAGTACAAATGACCGATAAGTACACGGAAAAGATGTTCAGCATCTTTGGCTATTAGAGAAATGCAGTTCAAAACTACACTGAGATTTCATCTTATCCCAGAAAGAATAACTAACATTAACAAATCAAATAATAACAATTGCTAGCAAGGCTGCAGGGGAAAAGAAGCCCTTTTGCGTTGATGATGGAAAAGTAAACTGGTACAACCACTTTGGAAATCAGTATAGAGATTCCTCAAAAAACTAAAGCTAGAAATTGCATTCTACCCAGCTATTCCCCTTCTAGGTATCTTCTGGGAGAGTTAAAGACATCATATTACAGTGATGCATGCATACTAATGTTTATAGCAGCACAACTCATAATAACTAAATCTTAACAATAGCCTATATACCCATCAATAGATGAATGAAGAAAACATGATGTATGTATATGCCACAGAGTATTACTTAGCCATAAAAAAGAATACGTGTGAATCATTTGTAGGAAAATGGATGTACCTTGAGACCATAATGCTAAGCAAAATAAATCAGACACAGAAGATTAAACATTGCATATTTTTTCTCATATGAGAAAACTAAAATATAAATAATTTAAACAACAAATAAAAGATGGCCTTTTTGTACATAAGGAGATCGAGGGAATGGAGGGAATGGAGAGGAAAGAGAAATAAAAAGAACTAAGCTGTGATATGTATATGTACCAGTTTCCCAAGATGAAAACATTCATTGTGTATCACAGCCACATACTAACAATATTGTTTAAAGAAAATAAGCCTTAACAATTTAAAAAAAAACTTACTCCCTATTCTTCTTATCTCAGGACTTCAAAAACAGTTTAGGTTAAATGTTATTAAATATACTGCAGTTTGCTTACCTGCTATTTTGCCTGGCTTCCAGAGTCCTCCTCACCTTTTATGTTCTTTCTTATCCCATTAGTTAGGTGTGCATAAGCATACTCCTGACAAACCTACCTTTCACTGATTTAGCCAGCAGGATGTCAGTCTTTTTTTTTTTAATGTTGAAATATCCCTAAGGGTTGGCCAAAAATACCTTGGTTTTTAGGAAACATTTTCAAAAACCTATGGAAGCAATATTTGCCATTGCCAGCATTGCTATTTGCAAACTTTTGCAAATGATTCCTTTAGAAACAGTAGTCTTCACTTTCGTGCATTTACTATGCTCAAATGCACATGTAAATGAGTACATAAATGAATATGAATGAATAAAAAGCTGTACATACATGCACAGAATGAAAGCTGTCAGATGTACGGAACAGCCTCATGTGATAGTCCTCAAATGTGGAAATGAGGAATCAAATCCATTGATGATTTAGCTACAAGGCTTCCAGTATAAGAAGAGCTTGGTATAAGTACCAGATCACATTTGACTTTGCTTTCAATGAAAATTTTTTGTTATATAGCTAACTCAGTTACCTTATTACCATCAGCATTTGAGGAAATGTGCCATTAATTGTTTAGCAAACATTGAAAAGAATATTTGACTCAAAGTAAACAAACAAACAAAAAAAAGGGGGGGAGGGTATGGAAATATGACCCCGTGTGAAGGCCCTGGGTTCAAGCCCTAGCACAAAACAAAACAAAAACAAACTCTGTAACTTTGGAAAATAGTGAATTTTTTTCTTCAGTTCACTAATAAGACATCTTTTTAGTTAGCTTTTTATTGTCAGTAAATCTAGAAGCATGCAGATATTAGTACCTCCAGGTTCTAGCTCTTGCTCAGGATTAAGTCATGATATAACAGATCTTCCATATTTTCTGAGCATTGTTTTCATTTGATTCCATATGTTGATCATTAAGACAATGGGATGGGTTGGGTACAGAGGAGTGGGAGGTTAGTGGGCCTGCATTTTCTGCCTTTTTCCTTGCAACAGAAATGAAAAGATGTGGTAATTATGGCATGTTCTTGTATAGTCTTCCTTGGACTGTAAAGAATAGATTCAAATGGCTGAATTTTATGTGGCATCTTCTAAAATATTTATTACTTTAACACAGACTTGGAAATTTATAGCCATTCAGCTATTACAAACGTAGTTATAGGCCAGATGCTTCCAGGGTCTTTAGAATAAACTTTTCTTTGGGTACCCTCTTCTGCCCTGCAGAATATCTAGCATAATCAGGCCTTTCTTTTGCTTCTTTTTTCTTGCACCACGGTGTCTAGAGCCCTCTTGTGGCCTTCTGGCCACCAGTCAGCTCACCTGGCCTCAGGATACACTCCTGCCTTAAAGTATCACTTCCTTTGTCCTGGCCCCAATAAAATTACTCATTCTCTTAGGCAACCTGGCATTAACCAGATTTTAATAGCCCAAGTAAAAGAAGCTTAACTTTAGCATAGATACAAGAAAGTGTTTGCATTTCCAGAGACTGTCTTGTTATAAATTTGCTAACATACCCAGTGGTGTAGAGATATTTTATGGCTCTTTTTCTAAGCATTGCTGTACATATCTTATTAAGAATACGCCTTTCTGGGCTGGGGATTTAGCTCAGCGGCATAAGCGCCTGCCTTGCAAGTGCGCTGTCGTGAGTTCGATCCCTGGTACAAAAAGAAAAAAAAAAATACTCCTTTCTGCCAAGTTAGCCAAAAAGCCAAATGCAGGGAGCCAGTGACCTTGATGCTGAGTAAAAATAGCTGCATCACTTGGACTAAAAATTGGGTTGGCACAGTCATCTGCAAGTAGCTAAAATAAATCCTTAAGGTAGAATGCCTTTTTGCTAAAGATTAGGGAATGATGTTTTTATAGTAGAATAGCAGAATGCTACCTGCTTTAGATGAAGAGGACATACATAAAATGTCAGAACATCTCACAAGTATGTATACACCTTCAGTGTAACCCAGTTAGCTATCCAGGCAAATCTGAAGTACCAAACCACAGAACAAAGAACCTAGGCCAAAGCTAGAGAAGTAGAAGTTTTAAGCAGAGAATGGAAGTTTTCAAAGTTTAGTGTAATGAAGGAAGCCTCATCACTTTTCATTCCTACCTAATGCTATGCACACAGGCTAAAATCTTAAACCAAGGTAGGTGAAGAGATACAACTAGAAATTATTATTCTCCCTGTGCCCAGGCACTGAGGGGAGGTCAGGAAGCCTCTCCCAGCGTTTGCTGGCTCCAGAGAGCTGGTGGGGAGGTGGCAGTGTCACACTGCTGATGTTTCCTTGGCAGATGGTCCTCATGGCAAAGAGAAAAGGGAAGGTATGTAGTTTTAATATTCTGATCTAGTTCTATTTCACAGTGTTAACCTTTGGTAATGGGAACTTCACTAGAATAGGAATTCTTTATCCCAGGCAATATAAACTGAATATAAATGGGACAGAAATATTTTAATCTAGCACAGATTTATTTCAGTGGCTTAGATCTGCTTTGCTCCTCAGGGTCTCTGTGAGAGAACTGAGCTCTAATGTCCCAAGTCAGTGGTTTTCAGGTGAAGCGTATGAACTAGAAATGTTAGCAGGAACTTCGAGCCTGCTGATGATACAAGTTCGCAAGCCCCCCACCCAACACAGGGCAGAACAGGACGAGGGCCAGCAGTCTGTCTGGAAAAGCTGTCTAGGTGACTTACATACCCTACAGTTAGAAAAACACTGCTTTCAGGCATCCATTGCATAGGATGAATTAATTTATTTCCTATTCTTTTAAAACGGTGCTAATTATCTAGAAACACTTCAGCTTAGCAGTTTCTTTTAGTAGTATTGACAGGATTTTGTTTTCATTTCTAGACATTACAGTTCATGCTTTTTAAACTTGGAACAGTCATCACTGCCTCTCCTTTTTCCTCCCCCACCAGGTTGTAACACCATATTCATCCTAATTTTGGAGAGGGAAAGTAAAATCTTAGTTTCTTTTGCCATGTTTAAAGACAGAGGCACATACATTTCTGTCAGAGGCATATACGTTTCAGATAGCAAATTATCTGATAAATTTTATACATTTTTTTTAAGTTCCTAAGGAGTAAATATTGTTTGTATGATTTTTTTTCCTTTATGAGGACAGAGCATCATTGAGATATTTGAAGGCACAGGGTAAATGCAGGCCTCCTGAGTGTTGCTTTAGAATGGGTGTTGAGGGAGGAATAGTCTGTCTTTGAAAGTATTACAAGAAGCCACAACAATATGTTCCTGGGCTTCTCTCTTCAGAAATTTATATTTTGTAATTCTTGTCATAGGAGAAGAAAAGGTTAACAATTAACAACGTAGCTCGGAATTGGGACTTGCAACAACGAGTAGCCAACAATGCTACAAATCAAGATCGCAAAGATTCTGCCTCTCCCCCTCAGGACCCCTGCCAGACCGAGGGAAGCACCATCTCTCCATTTCCCGAGGACACAGGGTATGCCATGGTACACTTGCAGGACGCTAGTGGCTTTAAAGAGCTCAGTTTGGAGCAGGGCTCGGAAACCATTCCACATCTAACTACTTCTGAAGAGTAGTTTTCTTAATTAAGAAAGGTTACTGAAAGTAGAGGTTTGAAGAAAGAAGTTACAATGGAAAAATTAAAAATAGAAATTGTAAAACCTTCTAGTGGTTTCCTGTTGTTCATAAGAAAAGTCTAGATTATTTAATGCAGGTTTATGAACCCCCAATGCCCTTAGCTGTTTCACCCACACCATCAGTCTTACTGACTTTCTTTGGGTTCCTTTCCTTCCTAGCTCAGAACGTTTCTGTAAGAACAGACTTCTACTGGTACCACTTCCTTATACTTCCTGCCCCTGCCCTAGCTAACTCTAAGGCACCCCAGAGGTCTTGTGACCTCACCTCCCCAAAACCTTTCTCTGACTCCAGAGACCAAAGCAGATACTGCCTTTATGTCTCATTATCCTGCACTTCCTCTGAGTTCTTTTCTATAACCTAGCTGGTGATTAATAGTTTCACATCTGTCTCGCCAATGCTTCTTCATAAGGCCAAGGGTCTTGATTATCTTGACCACTGTTGTATCCCCAGCAGCCAGTACAAAACCTTACTCTTTAAATAGTAGTAATAAACTCTTTGGGATCAATTTGGAGTAAGTATTCAGTTATGATCTGTGGAATTCGTGTGTTCCCATGGCTCACAATCTCTTTTCTTGTATCACAGAACGAACAATTCTGACATTATCCACACCTGTGTATTTCTCTTCCTCTCAGTAAAGCATATTGGAGTCAAGTAGATGAGAGAATATTATATGTATATAATATATATAATTTAAATATATATTTATAATGTTTAAAAGCCTAACAAGGATCAGATATATTTAAATTTTTATCTAGGAAGTACACTTGTTTTATTATCTTAACCAAATGCTAAAATACTTTTCAAACTAAGTATAATACAGCTTTTATTTCAAGTGTTTGGCTAGAATTCTTTAAGCCTTTCATATGCAAAAAGTATACTAAAAGTAATGATTTTGAGAGGCTTTAGAATAATGCTTTAGAAATTTTCTAACAGTCTGACATATATTTAGACTTAAACTTTCAAAACTTCCGTTTTAAGGTATACTATATTTCTATCAAAGTATTTCTTATACTTGAGAATCCACATACGAAACTTAACTCTTTCAGGTAGAAAAATAAGCAATAAGAATAGAAATTCTAACTGATAATTTATATAACTAATATACCTTCCTAATATGTCCTAGAGCTAGTTCTTTTTTATTATAAATACATGTTTACAGCACATTAGGATTATATATATCTGGGGGAGTTGATACACAAACATAACACACCTGAATTCTCTTTATGTCTACTTCCCCTTCTCTTCCTCCCACCTCCCTTCCTCTTTTAGACTCCTTTCTGTTTGAAAAAGATCTGTCTCCCTGTGTCCTATTATCTAACTTACATTTCACTCTTCAATTTATTTATGCTTTGGGTTTCTCCAAAGCATAAACCATGTGATACTTAAACTTGTATGTCTGATTTATTTCACTTAACATTCTAGATTCAAGGTATATCCATTTTCCTACAAATGACTCAAATTTATCCTTCTTTGTAATAGAGTCGTGCTTCATTGTGTACTTTTTTTTTTTTTTTATTCATCTGTTGATGGTCGTATAGGCCAGTTCCAAGATTTAGCTATTATGAGTTGTGCTGCTATAAACATAGGTGTGCGTGAATCACTATAGCATGATGTCTAACTCTTTTGGGAAGGTATCTAGAAGAGGAAGAACTGCACTGAGTGGGAAAAGCTGTAGTCCTACTATGCAGTGAGAGCGAGAACAAAGGTGACAGCTGAACTGCTCAAAAGAGCTCTGACAGGGAGGAAAGGTAAGTTCAGTGAAGCCCGGGGTGGGGAGATTGAAAAGGAGGTGTCACGGAAGAGCTATAAAGGGACATTCCTGTCTGGCCAACTTCCCTCACTGCCAAAGACACAGTTGGGAGGAGGGACATCACAGGTCAGTGGGAATGGAAAGGGTGCTAATAAACAGCACCAGGTAACTGGTTATTTCCATAGGAGGAAAAAAAAAATCAGGTGTTAACCTCAAACATAAAAATCAATTCCAGGTGAAATAAACATTTAGGAAAGGAAAAAACAATGGAAGAATATTTTATAAACTTTTTCTTTTCTTAAATACAATTTAAATGAGTAAGCCATAAAGAAAGGAGTAGTATTTAAAGTCAAAGGCTTATATAACATTGAATAGGGGAATCATGAGAGAATCAGGTAACAAAATGCCTTCAAAAGCTGATAACTCCTCAAAAGCTGATCCCACAGATGCTGAAGCAGATGCAATCCCAGACCAAGAATGTAAAACACTGATAGTTAAAAATATCAGTGAGACAGGGCTGGGGATATGGCTCAGTGACAGAGCACCTGACTGGTAAGCACGAGGTCATGAGTTTGATACCTGATACAAAAAAAAAAAAAAAAAAAATTCAATGCGATCAAAGAAGGACAAGTGAGCAGCTAAAATAACCAGTGAACTCAAAACATATACAAATAAGCAGCTGTATGAACTAAGGAAGATAATGTCAGACATTGAACACCACCATGTCAATAAAGATAGAGCTTCTAGAAAAGAACCTGGACCCGGGTGTGGTGGCTCACGCCTGTAATCCCAGCACTCGGGAGGCTGAGGCAGGAGGATCGTTGTGAGTTTGAGACCAGCCTGGGCTATAAAGTGAGCTCAAGGCCAGCCTGAACTGCAGAGACCCTGTGTCAAAAACACACAAAAAAAGAAAAGAATCTGGCAGAAATCCTGAAAATGAAAACTTCAGTAAACCAAATAAAAACACTTAAGTGAAAGTCTCTGCAGTTGAAAAGATGAATCAGAAGAAATGTTGCCAGGATTTAAAGACAAGGTGGATGTGCTAGAACAGTCAGGGATAATGAAGAGAGAATTCGAAACAAGCAAAGATTACCCAAGAGCTCACAGGCAACTCTAAAAGAACAAATTTAAGAATCATTGGCCTTGTGAAAAGTGTCAAAACACAGCCTAGCGGCATTAAATACCTATTCAGTAAAATTACTGCAGAAAACTTCTCAAGCCTGGGAAATGAGATTTGAGAAATGGAGTTTGAGCCAGATACCCAGTAAAGGAACCCCAAACTGAAACAACTAGAAAAGAACCTTTGTACAACATATGACAGTCGAATTATCAGAAATTCAGAACAAAGAAAAAATAATGTTAGAGAGAGGCACCAAATCGCATAGGCAAACCCATCAGAAGAATATTTTTCTCAACAGGAACTTTCAAGGCTGGAAGGGATTGGAATGAAGTTTTTCAAGCTCTGTGAGAAAATAATTGACAATCCATATTCTATGTCCTGCAAGGTTACCCTTCAAAATCAGAGGAGAAATAAAGACCTTCCATGATAAGGAGAAGCTACAGAAATTCATGACCACCAAGCCAGCGTTGCATAATACTCAAGGAAATCCTACACAGAGACAATGAGGACAACAACCATAGAACCAAAAGGAAGAGTCAGTCTCGCTGTGAGAGTATAGAAGGAGCAAACACAGACAGAACAGATGCTGATGAGACAGAACAAATGCTGATGGAGAGGGTGGTTAAAAAGGGACCTTGCTTCACTGCTGGTGGGAATGTAAACTAGTACAACCACTATGGAAATCAGTAGGAAGTTACCTGGTGCTGTTTATTAGCACCCTTTCCATTCCCACTGACCTGTGATGTCCCTCCTCCCAACTGTGTCTTTGGCAGTGAGGGAAGTTGGCCAGACAGGAATGTCCCTTTACAGCTCTTCCGTGACACCTCCTTTTCAATCTCCCCACCCCGGGCTTCACTGAACTTACCTTTCCTCCCTGTCAGAGCTCTTTTGAGTAGTTCAGCTGTCGCCTTTGTTCTCACTCTCACTGCATAGTAAGACTACAGCTTTTCCCTCTTCTCCCTCACTCACTGGTCTGTTACTTCCCAGCTTCTAGAAGTGTGCTGGGAGGGTCTCCCACTGGCCCTCCCTCCCGTGCTGTGTGCTGGGAGGGTCTCCCACTGGCCCTCCCTCCCGTGCTTTCTGTGGGTTTATCCTTTTCAGTTGTCTTACCATTGCTTATGGGAGCTTGGAGAAAGATATGTCAAACACGTGCTCAGTCTATCTGCTGTTTTATCCGAAAGTGCAAACTGAGGCATTTTCAGTGTTTAGAGTTGTTCTGCTACATTCTGTATGTCTTTAAAATTATAATTAAAATGTATCTTTTGAGAATGACAGAAACCTCATTCTTTCTGAAGTTGGAAAGCTAGTCAGAGAGCTATAAGATCTCTTCCTTAGTGTTTCAACTTGTTTTTTTTTTTAATACTACATAAGGTTTTCCATTTTAAGCAATCATTTATAGTCTTTAGTATTTCATAGTGCCAAAAAAGTGGCTAATTCTTGTGTTAACAGTGCCTGTGACCTTTGGCTTACGGGTGTGTAAACTAAATGCCCGGAAACAAGTGTCCATGAAAAATTATAGGCACATAAAGGAAAGAAATTCTTTAAAACTTTGGTATATTCCATTAGTGATTTCACTGTTCACTGTATTTGGGACAGCTCTACAGTAAAATGACATATTGCAGGTTTCTTTTGCCTGGCAGAAATGGGAAAATACTTGGTGTAATGTTTTCTTTGCTTATATTGGATGCATGCAGTGAAACTGCTTTATTTTTGGCCATTTCCTGTCTATGAACACTGTGGTATTTTAACCAACACTACTATAATAAAATATAATGCATAAAATGAATTTCCACACCTATGAATGTTGTAATAGAAATTCATAAAATAAGTTATTATAGGAATCAGCACCACTTATTCACTGGGAAAAGAATCTTCCGAATGATTTTAAGTATTTTTGTTCTAGCCTGTATTTAAGTAAAAAAAATACATAAATCTCTGAAATACTGTCCTTTTTCCATCTAGACATTTATATGTTCTACATTTCACTTGGACTTCAGAACTCTACTTTATTGCATTAAGTTATTTATCTGTTTTTTCTTAGGGTCCTCCACTAATTTAGAAGGCATACAATATTGTCCTGATTCATTATCTAAAGGTCAAGATGAATAGACTAACATTTGAACTTGAAATTATCTGACAAAGACCATGAAGATAATTCCTATTTAATGTCATACTGTTGTATGCTGTTGTATAACTGATATTTGAATTAGAGAATATAATTAGAAATGTAGTGGGCTTTATTGTAAATATATATATTAAAATGTAGATTCTCCAAAGAAGAATATCAACTTTCTTATAGTGTAAATTTAGGTTAGACAGAGGTAAGAAAGTAGACCAAAGGACCAGTTGTTCACTCTACAAATCTAAGTTACATTGAACTCCTCCTTACCCTTATTTCCCCATAGTCAGTCAACCACTAACCCCTAATTTATTTTCTCTTAAATATCTCTAAGTCTGTCTTCTCATTTACTAATAATGATCAGTAAAGGGTGTTGAGCTAAGTATGAGAGATGGCCTTATACCTTTATCATTTCTGATCTTCATATGTTATGATCACCATTTTATATACAATGAAACTGAAACTCAAAGAAATTAAAAAGCTTGCCCCCAGAATCACCTGTTAGTGGCAGCTCTGGAATTTGAATTGAGGCCTGCTTTTCTTGCCTGTGCCATTTCTCCTACACTACGCTATTTTACTGTTGTGAGTCAGCACTTTTGCAGTGATTTATACTGATTTTACTAATCCCTTGTATCTAGCCTCACTCTGCCATATCCTCCACAAAGGCAATTAATGGACTGATCTGTGTGAATCAGGCAGGCCCTTCCTCCGTCCTTACATCTCAGCTCCAATGCAGACTGATGCATGGCACTGTGGAGTTGTCCAAGAACATATGTTGAATATGATCTTACTACCTTTGTGTTTAAAACCCCTTTCCCATTCCTAAAATCCTTGCAGGATAAAATCTAGCCTTCATCTCTAGCTCCTATTCTCTTGTATATTTCAGTATATAGTCCTAGTCCTGGGTTTCAGTGTTCCAGCTATACTGCAACTGTGCTTACACAAGTATATTACACATAATCAGGCTTCTGTGCCTTTGTTCGTTTTGTTTTTCCTCCTTTACTCCTGATGAAATTCTACTATTCATCACTCAAGGATCAGTTCAAATACTACTTCCTTTTGAAACCTGATTTCTCCCCACTAGAAAAACTAGTCATTCCTTTCTCTGTGTTCCACAGCATATGGTTTAAATATTCATTATATAACAATAAGCACATTATGTTACATTTAATGTACATATTTATCTTCCTTTCCATCCCACCCCCCAGTTCTGAGTTGGAGCTCTTTGAGGGCAAATATGTCTTAATTTATTTTTATATCTCCAGTGCAAAACCTGACACATAATAAGCTATACACAAAAAACCTTTTAAAGAGTTGTTGAGGTCTCTTCAGTTTAGAAAGTATATCCCTGAGTTTATTTGGGTTGATAGCAGGGTGAGATTTGGGCAGTTATATTTCTGGAAGCATAGCCCAGTGAAAGTGAAGTGAGTAATAATTTTAGTAGATCCAAAAAGTTGCACATGATCTCTACAATGACGCCTCATCAGTACGGATGGCTTAGTAGCCTGTGTCAGAATGGTTAGCACAGAGCTTTTATAGCATAGGATATCAGCAGATGTTAACAAATACATTAATAGATATATATCCTTGGTCAGAGGTGAACATATCTACTAACCATATAATGAAAATTGCAGGGGCAATCCCTAACACATAAACATTGCTTAACCTGCTTTCTAAGTCACTCTTTTTGGAAATCACAACACACCTTCTTACAGGAGCAAGTTGATAAATATTGGGCAGAGTAAGGATAAACTTAAAAACCTCATTCAGAAAACAACTGAAATGAGTTAGGCATTATCTGACTATTTAACAGGTGCTATTTTCCTGTTGACAAATGTGAGCCTGTCTACAGCCCAGAAACTCACATTTGTTCTTACCAAATACCAGCGATCGGTGTAAGTTGAACGTTACATTTACTTTGAACCATGTTAATGTTTTTGCTGACTGCAGACTCATTTTTGTTTCATTTATTTTTTTTTCCCAGAAGTTTGCGTGGCAAAATTTACACAAGATAAATAATCCCTTTCTGGTGATAGACATTTTATTTTGGAGTTTATATTCTTAAACTTTCAATTATATAGAGAAAGAAAACTAAGGCACTTCCAAACATACGTATAGAGTAACACCACTTCCCAAAGGATTTATTCATGGTTTGGGGTACGTAAGTCTTAATTTGCTCATCATTTTTGGATTAAAACTGAACTTGTTTTGCTGGTTCTTTGGCGATCAGATACACGTATGTCAACTACTTCTTCCTTTTACCTTCCTTCTTCATTGTATATCTTTGCCTCCCCTGGCTTAACTTTCTTGCTGACCTTTAATCTGTGCTTGCATCACTAATTCTGTCCTTTTGGTGAAACTATAGCTTTGGCTAGAACATCTTTCTTAAGATTCAACAGATGCCCGTGACGTTTTTCTTATTTTATGAATTAATTCAAGAAATATTTATAGGGCAAAGCATGTGCAAGGAGCTGTGCTGGATGCTAGCTCTACTATAATAAATGGGGCAAAATTTGAGCTTTGAAAAATCACAGCATTTAGTGAGAGAGACACACAAGTCAATAGGGAATTGCAGTGCAGTGTGATAATGGCTGTAATAGACGTGTGCCTCCTTCATCTGGGGGGCAGTGCAGTGCTAACCGCTATCTTTAGTCCTATTCCAGCAATGATTCACATTTTTTCTAACTCAGTGTATTACCCAAAGCACAATAGATGGAACTGATTTGTTTCCTAATTTTGAGCTATTATCAGCCTTTCCCTTTCTAAGACTATCATCTAAGACCTTCATATACTACTGCTTATTGAATGTTGGATCACTGTCTCTCGTTAGCCCTCGGGTCTGGTAGGAACTAAGCTTTTTTGTGCTCTCCTGATTGCCTGTTCCCGTAGCATAGATTGGTGTTATTACCCAGCTTGTTACTGAATAAACAGGTGTAGGGTTAATTGGAAACATGCATTACAAACTGATCAGGTGATACTTGATCTTACCTCCCAACACCACTGCATTATAAAAAGTTTGAAGATCTTTAATAATTAACAGGTATACACTGTAAAGAGTCCGTAACTAGGCCTCAGAGTCCCCAAAGATGAGAAAATGTGACTGCTCATCTTAATGAATTCACCAGATGGAAGAAGAGGAAGTTTGTAAATGTGTGATTATAGGACAGCGTGAGAAGGTAGGCACTGGGAGAGTGCCCAAGTGCATAGCAGCCCAGAGGAGAGCAAACACAAAGGGCAAATAAGCAAATGTGAAAGAGAAAGCCCAGAGTGAAGACACATAGGAGAAAGCTAAGCATGGAGCTGAGGGGTTGGATCCAGTGCAGAGTTATGTCTTTATTCACAGCAGAAATGTTGGGTTGGATCGAGATACTTTAGCCACTCATGGCTATCGTTTAGGTAGCCTTTTATAGAAAATATGGCTTCTACTTTGAAAATATGACAACTACCATATTCGGAAATGTGAAGAGATTTTGTGTATGTATGTGATGAGTTGTTTTCCATCATCTTTTACTTCAAATTGGGGAAGAAGTCTTCATTGATTTTACTCATAACTTGAAAATTACTCTTAAAAATCACAAAAAAAAAAAGGAAAGCCAAAGTTACTACTTAATCCAAAATCTGAGGGAGAAAATATTTTAACAGTTACTAATATATTTGGTAAACATATTTTATATTATATGGCTTTTATTATAGAAATCTTATTGTTTAAAATGCATTGTATCAGCTAGTTTTATCTATTACAAAATCCTATTTGTATTGACATGAAAAACATATCAATGATGTATTAAAGATGTATTAAATGGTTATCTGTAATTATGAAAGTCATTTGGGTTTAGAAGTGGTATTTTGTTGTGGTAGTGGTTCATAATGTTCTTTTTAATTAAAATATGTGTTTAGGATAATACAAAACTTCCAGATAATCTATTGAAATTTAGTCTGAGGTGCTCTGGCTATAATTGTAGAAACTGACATAAAACTGTGAAGTGCTTTTTCAGTATGTCTTCCTATTCTGTTATTTATTTTATATACTAAGACTTTCCCTTGAAATGCCACTTTGAACTCTGCAGGACTGTTGACTCAGGACTCACCAGTGCTTTACAAAGCTTGTCTGTCATAGACACACACCTCGTTGAGGTGGATGGAGACACTCTCTCCCTGTATGGCTCAGGGGCCCTCGAATCTTTGGACCGGAACTGGAGTGTCCAGACAGCAGGGATGATCACGACAGTCTCCTTCACCTTCATAGAATTCGATGAAATTGTCCAAGTGCTTCCTAAATTGAAGATTAAATTTCCTAATTCTCTGGTAAACATTTCTTTTTTGTGGTTTTGTTTTGTTTTGTTTTGTTTTTGCTCAGAGTTGTTGTTTTGTTTTGTTTTGTTTTGCTCAGGGATTTAAATTAGTAATCACTGCTGTTTTGTGTTACTATTGGAAATTGTATTTCTAAAAAGCAACCCTTTATAAAGCAGAAAGTACCAACACAACTTGATTCAAATTATATTTCTATCTCATAAGGCATTCAACTAGACTACATAGCCCTATGTTACATATTATACCTTGTACTGATGGGACATGTATATAATTTACATAATTAGTTTTATTCCAGGAATGATTTATATTCTGTCTAACTCAGCGTATTATCCAAAGCACAGTAGATGGAACTAATTCATACCCTAGTTTTGAGCTGTTATCAACCTTTACCTTTCTAAGGCTATTATTATCTACTATAATTTTTATAGTAGCACCATAATAACATTGAAAAGAATTTTAGTGTGTCATTAAAGTTACTTTGAAAGTTAGTCTTCCCAATTAGGTTATCAAATTATTTATTAGTATGCATTTGTAGAAACTAGTCTGTATAATGAGTTCTTGCCTCTTGAATTGTTGTTTTTCTCTGTTAGTTGAGTGTTTTCTCAGATATCTTTTATACTAACTTTTTAAAATTTCATCCTCCCTAAGGAAGATAGGCACAACTGGAGACAGTATGTTTAAAGAAGACCTCCCAAACTCACCAACAGAACACCTGCATTGACATTTCCATGATTTGATTTAACTAGTCTATGTCATACTTGGCAAGACACAAGTAGTAATGACTAACAGTAGTTCTTCTCAGGAGCATGATGTATGTAGGTTCTGAAATTTTCATTTCCAGAGGCTTTTGTAGCTTTCATGTCAGTATATCACTGTAATCCCTGAATCTGAATTATTTCATATGTAAATAATGTTAAGAATCATAGTTTGTTAATAATAAGAATGCCCTTTACAGAAAGGGATCACTTAGAATTTAGTATTAGTTGACTTCCATCAGTAATACACTGGCTGGATTAAAGCTATATAGGTTTAGTACATTCATCTGATTTAATGTAATTGAAAACATACTTGCTAAACAGATTCACTTGAGAGATGATCAGTGAAAGTTTAGTGTTAATGTTTTAAGATGGTTAAATTCCATATTCAGAGTGTGTGTGTGTGTTCTGTTATTGCAGCACCTTAAATTCAAGGAGACAAATCTTGCCATGCTACAGCAGTTTAATGCACTAGCACAACTTCGTCGTATTGACCAGTTGACAGTCGATCCTCAAGGAAATCCAGTTGTCAATTTTACACTCTGGAAATACTATGTGCTGTTTAGGCTGAGCCATTTTAGTATGCAGAAAATAAATGGAACAGAGGTAAGCAAACTACAGAATAAAAATACTCCTTTTTAGGGGAAATAGTGATTTCAAATGGTTAGGAATCTAAGTAAATGATACAATTTTTGAAAAGTACTGTTTTTTAAAAAAAATCAACACTTAAAATGTCAAAAAGCTAAAGATCTACCCAGAAATTTACAAAGCACTGAATAATTTTAAAAATAAAATAGTTAACAAGGTCACGGTGAATAGTAAATACTTTTTACTGTTGTTTGTGCTCAATAAGAGAAGTAAAATGCTGCTGTGAGTGAGAGTTTAAAAAGAGAACAAGTCACTCTTCTATAGGTAATGTGATCTTTGTATTTTTTAAGGTGCTTTGCAGACTGCTGCACATGCAAGGTGGGGAGGGGAGTAAAGTCTAAGTGTGAACTAATCAGGTAGAGGAAGGGAGGAAGAAAAAGAAGGGTAGAGAGGAGGACAGAGAGCGAGGAGGAGAAGTAAACATCTGGACTGCTTTGTTAATAGTTGGTAACATCTGCCTGTGTCATGACCATATTGGATAACTCAGGCATGGGGCCGAATAACTGGAAAATTATTACTGAAGGCTATTTTTAGATTGATTCTACTAAATTTGTCACAAGGGTAATCCCACAGCTACTCAAAGACCACGTTCTTTTCAATATTCATTTGGAAGAGGAGAGGAACTGTTTATACCCCTATGGAATGTAAATAATCCTCCAAAGGAAAAAAATTAATATGCCGTTAGTCTTACTGCATTACATCTGGAAATGCAGGCTTTTCTATTGTAAGATGAACTGGAGTCAGCTTTGCTGCCACAGTGGTTGGTACGTCCCTGGAGCTGGCATACGTACAGCCATCTCTAACCTTGAATTCCAGAAATCCAGCATACTTTAGGGACTTGGAGATCTCTGCATTGGTGCAAAAACAGCCATATGAAATGTACATCAGCCATAGCAGGCCATGTCCACAGTGTCAGCCATCTGTTGAATGTCAGGCAAATCTGGAACCTTCCGATGCCTGTTAACTTCTGCAACTAGTTCTCAAGAGATTTGGCTCAGTCTTTGGTACTCATGTGTGCCCTTCGGTTTTTCCCCAGAGAGAGACTGCGAGTCCCTGGCAAGACCTGATAATTAGTCCCAAAGGTTTCCAAAATTAGCCTAGACTGGAAATAGAATGGTTATTTTGGCCATGAGTGAGTGATTCTCCCTGCATAGTGACTAACCCTGCATAGTGCATTTATCCACACAGAGCTCATTACTAGAGAAATATCCACTATTATAAAACTTTGAAATTAGAAAGAATTAAAAAGAAATTAGTATAATTAGAGAAGAATTAGAACCAATATAATTTATTCTGATTTAAATTGTTTTAAATGCCAATGCTGAGAATATTTGATATTTTATGAAAATACTTAAAAATATAAATGCTCATATAATTTTTGATTATGTAGTAATATACTTTACATTTCTATTTCTCTTTGTAAAAGAGAGAATAATATTGCTTAAAGTAGAATTAAATTTAATTATGAGCATCAAGAAAAGATGGAGTAGTGGCCTACGTTGACCACTAGGTGACTACATTGGACCAACAACCTGGCTGTCGGTTAGGAGGAGGGTGAAGGAAGCAGTAGCCCTGTTAACTGTGAAGGTCCAGGGTCACCAGGGGAGTCAGTCTGCAGTGATTCATCTCTATAAAATGTTTATGGATGGTGGTGGATTTTTCAGAAGATGCCTGTGTAGTATATTACAAGTAATGTTTAGAATGAATTTTCAAAACATCCAAAATTTAACTTTATGAGTGTTTCTCAACCTCGGCTCCATTGACATTTTGAGCCAGATAATTCTTCATTGTTGGGACTTTCTTGTTTAAGTTACATCCTTGTAAGATGTTTAGCAACATCCCTGGTCATTGCACACTAGATTCCAACAGCACCCCTCCACCAACTACGATAACCACAAAATCTCCAGATATAGCCAAATGTTCTGTAGGAAGCAAAATGGCCCTCACTTACGAACTGGACAGTATAGACAAAGTGACGCTATTTAAAATGCAAGCATTCCTAGTCTATAACTACAATGTGGTCAGACTTTAATCCAAGTCCTTTAGTAATTTGCTGGTTTCTGTAGGAGTAAGCATTCACAGGGTATACTTGTGATGAGTTATTCTATGTGGGGAGAAAACTGCCATAAATTTAGAGTGAACAGGAGCATCCTGGCTAATCCAGTGAGAATTCCTTCTCTCAAGGAAAAAGCCACGAACACCACCCTGGCTTACCTTGGATGCTTCATTAAAATCAATCCCTCCTACTGACACTATGGGTTTTCCCTTTATAACATTCTAATTTAAGAAGGTATAGGGTTTCTTTAAAAAAACCTTTCAGAATGTAAGGTGCCTGAAGCATAATCCTCGGGAAACACGGCTGATAAATGAGAGCTAATTCATCACACATACGGCCCAGTCAGCCTCCAGGAGCCACGTTTTAGACCTGACACCTTCATTCTGATTGGACTCAAGGAAGGAAGAGAAATCGCAAAGAAAATCCTCTTCCTACCAACCAAGAAAATGCACTTTCCTCAGCTAAAAGAATATTTAATCAAGCTAAGAAATGCTGTCATTTCTGAGCCCTCTCCGTTGCTTCTTTTCAGGTCACCCAGAATGATATGATAATGGCTGAAAGACTCTTTGGGATCCTAGCACATGTAGCATCCTCCGAGTTACCCCAGTATCATCTGATTTCAATTCTGGGGGATGCCAGGTAATCTTTACAAGTTTTGTTGATTGCTCTTACACTAGAAAAAGGAATAAGCTTCTCATAGCTCTTAACTGTGCCATTGATTCATCCTACAGATATATATCTTAGACTTATTTGGGAGCTGACCCTTTTCAAAAGTTGAGGAATATAAAGATGAAAGAGAGAGCATCCTTGTTTTCATGTGGTTTATACTCTGGTAAACTAAAGATATACCATAAATAATGGAATTGTAGCTATCAAGTGCTATAGGGAAGAACTACACAATCATAGGAGAGACTAAAGCAATTAACCAAATTGATGGAAAAATACATGTTTATTTATGTATTGAAATGTTAAGAGCTTCCATTAGAAAAAAAAGTATTTGCTAAGATACCAAAAGAAAAGGGAAAAAATAATCCTGATCAACACAAAACAGGAAAGAATATAGCATATGAGTTTTATAATAAATATTAATGGGTGACATTCTCATTAATAGATAATAATTCAGATTAGATTAAAAATTAAGTTCCCTGTTTTTGAGAAACTTGTGAAAGTTGAAAATAAAAGAATGGAAAATAAATAATGTGACAATGCCAATAATGAACAAATATGGGAAAATTAATATTAATGACAATAGAATTGATGATACTAAAAAGATGACAGTTTACCAATAGCCATGAAACAATGTAAGCAAGATGACAGCTTTGAAATACACCAACAAGTAGAAATATATATTGACAGATTCAGTTTTTGTAGTAAACATAATTTTTTAATCAATTGGATCAAATAAACCAAAATAAAGAATATGAAGGATTTAAATAATATACTGTATCAAGTAAATATACTTAATATCTTATTCCAAAAACTTTAGGGCCAATTCAGGAAAAAAAATATATATGTATATATTTAAGCATCTATGACATGTTGACAAGTGAACATATATTAAACTCAAAGAAAATTCCCTGGTAGTCCAGAAACATACTCATATGGATCACATTTTCTGATCATAATATCATAAAATTAGAAAATAATGAGCTAGAGGCCATGGGTGTCTCTCAGCCCTTAGCATGGAGGAGGCCCTGAGTTCAATTGGTTGGAGAGCTAGAAACAAAACAAAATAAAAACAAGATAAGCAGGTCTCCAGAAAACAAAACACCAGTGCCTCTAAGCTTTAAAAAGAGGCCATTTGACCTTAGTCAAAGCTATAAATGTGCAAATTTTGAATTAATGAGGTAACTGTGAAGAAAGACTGTAAACTTGATGATATACAACTTGGTAACATAAGAGTTCTTATACACTGTTGGTGAAAATGACAGTTGCTGCAATTATTCTTCATGGCAATTTAGCAGCATCTAACAAATTTAAAATGTACATACCTTTTAACTTAACAATTTCAGTGGAAGGAATTTGTCCTATGGTTAATTTTTTTACATGAGCCCAAATATTTGTGTACAAGAATTTTTGTTGCAGCCAGTATTTTTAACAACAAAATTACAAAAACTCACTAAATGTCCATCCGTAAAACAAGACCCATCATTTAGAGCTCTAAAAGTAATTCAGTGTTCCTATATGAAACTCCCAGTTAAGAAAATAAAACATCTCTCAAAAATAAAAATGCAAGCACAGAATACTTGTATAATATACTGCAGTTGCGAGAAATGGAATATATGTTTCAGAGATATGCCTGTGCCATTTAAAAATGTTTGATTTAAGAAAAAAAAAAGCCTGAGAGCATAGGCAACTGTACCGATGATGACAAGATCCACTAGAATATCCACTCTGGTTTGATTATTACCTGCCTTTGAAGTTTTATACTGTCCACGATGTTTTATCTTTACTAATATTGTTATGTACTGCTATACTCAGTTATACTGCTATATTCAATTATGCCTGATGATATAGACATTCTATTGAAGATAATAAGAAACAACACAGCAATCCTTGTAGATCACCTTGTGCTGTGGTTTTATATGACTTTTTGGTTTCATGTTTTTATAGGAATTTGTTTTGTTTTGTCTTGCTAGGTTTTATTTTTCCCTCTAATACAGAAAGGATAGAAATACATGTAGAGACTCATGCATGCGTAGCTGTTTACAATCTCACTGTTTGAATATCTACTTTGTATGCTTTAATTTTGTAACTTGAACAACTATTTCTAAGTGTACAATATGTAATTTATCAACAGTGATTTCTTACTGTTTCTTTTTTTTTTAATTCTGTATTATCTCTACCCTTTACATGTGTTTTTTCTCTTTAAATAAAAAAAATTTAAAAAATAGAAAAAAAAAACCTCTAAGTGTTGAACAGAGAAACTAAGATATGAAAGTGTGGAAATACTTTTTACTGTGTGTACTTCTTGAATTCTCTCTTTAGATTTTTTTCTGTTTTGATATGAGGTTTTTGTTTTGTTTTGTTTTGTTTTGTTTTTGAGACATGGTCTTGCTGGCCTTGGATTCACTACATAGTCCAGGCTGGCCTCTAACTTGCAGTGATCCTCCTGCCTCAGCCTCCTGAGTGCTGGTACTACAGGCAGGTGCCACCACGCCTGGCTTTCTGTTTTGGCTTTGTTCGTTCTTTACATTCCTTTTTTTCTTGAACAATTTTTAAAAATCTTTCACTTTTTTGAGTTAAAGAGGAAATTAAATTTAAAATAATAAATTATATAAAATATATTTGACAACTAGAATACATATGTCAAATCCTCTGGGATGTGGTCAAAACTGTACTAAGAGGAAATTATATATCTTTAATGTACTGGTTAGAAAACATGAAAGATTAGAAAGAAATGAAAGAAACTTTCACTGCAAAAAGCTTTAAAAAAAACAAGAAAATAGAAGATACTGGTAAAGATAACAGTTACTTTTAAAGAAGTAATAAATTGAAAATGGAGCAAGTGACCATTAAAGGCAAAAATTTACTTTCCAGTTAATCCAAATGCTCAACTATTAAACTATTAGAATTAATCAGGCGATGGAACAATGGGGTTAGATAATTCACAGATCAGTAGATCAGCCCTCTCCTGTACCCACTTGGGCTTCCTGGTAACCAGTACCCATTCTGCAGCCACCTGGAAGCGGAAGTCTCCTGTCATCTCATTAACATAAAAAGACACTCAGCACTGTTACAATCTCTAATTTTTAGGATTTTTTTTGCCGTGAAATGGATAGAGTGGTGAGAAGGAGGGAGAAGGGTAGAGCTAGTGCATATTTTATAATATTACAGAAGCTGCATTTAGCCTGGAGGCCTTTCAGGTAAACAAGATTTGATTTTGCTGTCCTCACACAGCTGGAATGATGGCAACAAAAGCCAGGAGCCTGGCTAGAGGGTTAAATATGAATTGAAATCTTACCAGTGGCTGTACCACAGCTAAAGATGTGTCAGGACTAAGCCTACCTCCTCCCCACTCTCAGGATTTTCCAGGAGAAGTTGCCTTTGTGAGCAGAAAAGCAGAAAGTTGTCCCTGAGAAGACAGAAACAAAAGACAGCCCTCGCAGAGACCGGTAGCCTGGATTTATAATACTTAGATAATTTAAAATCAAATTTTAAAGACTACTCTTTCTAGATATCTTGATATCTGAATATCTCTGGAGCAAATCACTTTCATACAGTTTCAAAGAATGCCCGTGGGTAATCCTTAAGAATTCCGACCAGCTACGTGTGGTGGCACATGCCTGTAATCCCAGTACACTGGGGGACTGAGGCAGGATCTGAGGCGGGATCAAAAGTTCTATCCCAGCACGGGCAACTTCACAACCTGGCACCTAGCAAGACCATGTCTTAAAATAAATAAAGGGCAGGAGATGTAGTTCAGCACACAGGTGGTGGGTTCAGTCTCTAGACATACACACACACACACACACACACACACAACCACAGGCAGAACAGTAACCGGGACAGAATGAAAGATCATAACATCCCAAAGGAAATAAGGCATCTTGTATACATTAAGAGCATAAAAAAGATACTACAGAAAGAGACCCATGAAGACTAGAGATATAACTCACAGATTACAGCATGACTGTGTCTTATATATCTTATGAAATAAAACATAAGCTTGAAACAATCAGAGAAAATAAAAAGTTTTAAGTGATCCGGCCAATCTGAAAGGAAATCAAAGGAAAGTGAAGAATATTGTAAATTTAAAAATGAGTAGGAAAGTTTAATAGTTGTTTAGAAAGCCTTGAAAAGAGATCCAGTAAACTGGAAGATATATTAGAGGAAAGTTTCCATGCACACAAAAATAAAAGAAGATAACTTGTGGAAAAGTGATTAAGAAATTTGGAGAATGACGTGAGATGGAAGGTTTATCTTTATTTGGAGCTTCAAAAAAAAAACAATAAAGGGTGTAGAACAAAGGCAATATTTGAAGAGATAATGACAACATTGTTTTTTCAGAATGGGAAAAACGTATTGATCTACCAATTAAATAAATCCCAAATGGGGTAAATAGAAATCCACATACAACCATATCATAATGAAACTACAGAACACTAAGTATGAAGTGAAAGATTTTTAAACAACTGGGAAAAGAGAGGCTGTCTTCAAACCAGTGCAGACCAGAGCTGACTTCATCATAGCAGTAGTGGAGGCCAAAAGAACAGGGGGATGAGTGGGTGGTGTGTTCATGGCACTGAAGGAAAGTAATTGCCAACCCTAGAATTCTGTGCATAGAAAAATGTCTGTAAAGAACGAAGATGAAATACTTTTTTTTTTAATCTTGAAAACAAAACCTAGAAGAGTTCTCATTAGTATTCTTGCACCAAAGGAAATTAGAAAACTTATAATTAAGCTTATAATTAAGGTGGAATGGTGGTCCCATTTAGACGATCTGAAGTACAAGAGGGTTAGACAGCAAGCAAAGCATCAAATATGTTGGCTAAAACTAAATGGATGTTGACTGCGTAAAGCAGCAATAGCAACACTGTGTGAAGTTTAAAAATAAATAACTAAAATACAGCCCTATAGTAATAGGAAGGAATAAATGTAAGAGTTTGCATTGTAATTTCTATGGTAACCAAAGAATAAACATGTATAGCTTCTAAACCAGTAAGAGAGACAAGGAAGGAAGGAAGACAAAGAGAAAGGAGATGTAGAGTATGCGAATTCAGTATAGAAACCACAATGGTAGATTAAGCCTAAGGAGTCCTAGCTCAGCAATTATTTTTCTGTCACTTTGCCATTGTTAGGTAACAAACACTTCAAAACTCACTGCTGTAGAACGAGAAGTATTTCTTTTTCCTCTGAGCCCACAAGTGACACCCACCCTCGTCTGGGGCCCTCCTGCACATGCTCACCTCCGGCTCGGGTAGGAGCTCTGCCGGCCCGGCCTGGGCTCTCACACTTGTTTAGAGGCTGGCTGGATGTAACCTTGTCTAGGAAGGGGTGACTTGTCTCTGCCCCCCTCGGGCTCCCATCCCCCTGCCTGGCTTTGTTCTCATGGCAGAGAAAAGGTTCAGAGAGAGTGGCCACACCCAAGGCCTACTGAGGCCTATGCTGCAGTCTAACGTAACCATCTTGTCACCTACATTCTGTTTCAAAACAAGGCTCAAGGTAATACTGAGCAGCCCAGCAATAGACTTCAGATACAAAATCTCAGTATAGAGAACATGCATTCGAGGAAGCTATAATATGACCTCATCAATCTGCCAAAGTGATAAACACGGTCATGCATTGCTTCTTGAAAGGATTAAGTTCTGAGAGGTGCTTTTTGTAGCAGTTCTGTCTCTAGAGAATACAATCTTATGAGATCGCCATCCTGTCTGCAGTCTGCCATTGACCAGTAAGTCATTCCATGGTGCGTGGCTGTATGCTGTTGTTCTGATTAAAACCCAAAGATTATCAGGTTGAACAAATAATGAAGTTTAACTGTATGTTATTTACAGGAGATGAATTACATAAAGTCACATAAAATTTGCAAGTAAGAAAGTGTGAGATGATAAACAACATCAATCTTATCCAAAGTAGAAACAGTAACATTAAAGACCAACAGGACTTCAGGGCTAAAAGGCAATGCTAGAAACAGGCGAGGGTCGTTTCAAAATGATAGCTGGTTCAGCCTGCCAGAGACAGAGGTTGAAGTTTGTGCACATCTGTTGGCACAGCCCTAGAAACTTACAACTCCAGAATTGACAGAACAACAACTCACAGTCACAGAAGTTTTAATCGCCTCTGAGGGAGAGAAAAAGAATGCAAAAATATTTATATAACACGGTAACAAATTCACCCTAATAGACATTCCAAAAACTTTGTCCCCAGTAACTACAGAACACACACTGTTTTCAAGCATTCATAGAACATCTATTAAAATTGACCAAATATACCCAGATGGCGAAGGTCAACAGATTGCACAGAACTGAAATCGTAAAGAGCATATTCTGTGTTCCAAGTGCAATTTAAAGTGGGATATGATGGCACATCCTTGTAACTCTAGTATTCTGAAGTGCTGGGGCAGGAAAGATACAGATTTAAGCCAGACCTTGGGCAATTTAACAAGTTAGTGACCTTATCTTAAAAAAAGAAAAAAATTAGGTGTGGGGGGTAGAGGGCTGTTGGTGTAGTTCAGTGTGAAGACTGCGGTTCAATCCCCAGACCACAAGAAGTAAAAAATTTAAAAAGCAACTGCATTTTAACCCAATCATAGCAAAAGACAACCAAAAAACCCCAATATTTTGGAAATCAAGGTATACATTTCTAAATAATCTGCAAGTTAGAGACAGTTTCAAAATGAGAATTTGAAGCCACCTTGAACTAAAAGGGAATAAAATACCAGATTTCAGATTTTGCTGAATTGTTTAAATGTAGCCTTAAGTTGGGTATATTAGAAAAGAATAAAAGCTGAAAATTAATAAGCTAAAAATGTATTTCACAAAATTAGAGAAAAAACAGCAAAATAGAGTATTTGAAAAAACTAATAAACTAATAATAAAGATGGTATAAAATGTGTGTAGAATTGCCTCTGTAACTTAAAAAATCAACTAAGAAAATACAAATAAAATACACTACTCACTTTTTTCTTTACAAAAGCAATAAATTTATACTACTTAAATATTTGTTAAAAGGGACGAATTAGGTAGATTGCAACCTATATTCCAATTGGCTTTTATTCATTCTTTGAAATTATAGTTTTAATGACATAGAAAATATTTATCATGTAACATTCAGTAAAAACAATATACAAAATAGAATGTTTAGTATAATCTTACCTTTTTTACAATTTATGGAAAAAGCCTGGTCAAAGCTATATCAAATGTGAACAGCATTATAAATTTATATAGATTTTTGAGCTATAGCCTGGGCGGTGATTTTTATATATTTCTTTATAGTTTCCAAATTTTTTGCTTCCCCAAATTTCTAAAATAATTGTTATCTTTTTAAATGCAAAAAAGAAGAAATTTTTTAAAAGATACGTACCTCTTCTACCCCTAATCTTCAGTTCACAGTAAAGTGACAGTGTCTTTTCACTAAGAGACAGTAAGTGGTGAGAACAAGAAATTGGCCTTCACGGAGGCTGCGGGCTACGGTGCTGCGAGCAGCGCGGGTTCTGGGCCTCTCCACACCCACGGGAGGCCTCCTGCTTCCCTGCTCACCCACCTACTAGTTTTTGCCCGATATGCTGACAGCTGGAGAATTTCGGGTTTTCGTTTGGCTTTTGCGTAAAATTAAGGAAGTATCCTATTCCATTTTCTAGTAATGCAAAATAATACAAAGCTGAAAAATGGAATTCTGAACTATCTGTGATTTATGAGAGATGACATTTTATAGGATATAAAGACTTTGGAAATTTGGTCTACTACTGCTTTAATTGGGTTGTTTATTTAACTTGTATTAATGTTTATTGAAATAGAGATTTTATTTTGGAAATGCTTCAGGCATGTTTATATTGGTGACTGATAATTATAGAACAAAAGAATTTGAGTTGAACAGCTTAATTAGAAAAATTGGGATACCAGACTGATCTTAAATAAATAATAAATTTTGTTCAAAAAGGCATGTGCTATCCTCTAAAGTTAAAAAAATTGATACATTTTAATAAATCAGATAAATAACTTACTATATATCTTTATTATTTTTCTACAGGAAAAAGCAATTCCGGTATCTACTAGAAACCAAAGGGAAGAAACCTGGTATCGTCAGTGAGGAAAATAATGATAGCAAAAGACTTGTAGGAGAAAATACAAATTGTGCTACACTAAATTACACCACAAGGGAATTATACAATGAAAAGTTAGAGGTAAAATCCCATTATTCTTTGGACCCTATAGCACTGTTCCCCACATGGCTTGGGACTTTGGGGTTGTACCTTTTGTCCTCCTTACGCAGAGCATAGGGGAACTAGGAACCAAGGAACTAGGGAGACGAGAGCGGGGCGATGAAGGGGAGCTGTGTCTCAGTATCTTTCCCTCAGTGGTAAAAGATGTTCAAAAAAATCTGTACCAAACCTCTAGACCAAGATTGGACCAAGGGTCTTGATCTATCTGGATTAAGAAAGGAGATAAAGTTGTATGTGAGTGCCTAACCAGCCCTTATCAAACCAGCAAAAGATACAGCTGAATCTCCATTTTTATTACCTCATTGTAGACTGTTGAGGTTTTAATTCATGTCTTTCATTCTACACCAGGAACGTCTGTGTTCTTAACCATATCAAAGCTAATGGAGCTAGTTTCCCAGAGAAACTGGGACTAACTCATTATATTTTTTATATGTGCAGAGGTTTGTTGAGGCAATGCAGTTTTATGGTGCTGTGGGGTGACAAAGATATAGTGCCTACCTAGACAGGGCTCACAGGAAAGCTGAAGAAACCAATCGTCTAAAATAATCAGAGTGCTAAGATTCTTCAGAAGGTTTTTGCAGGACAAAAAGGCAAACACCTCTGTTGAATATCTGTGTCTATGTGCAAGGGACTATATGAGGAGATATACCTGTGTACACATGTGGAAGTATCCACGTGTCTCCTCACACAGGTTATATCTAGTGAATACAGAGCGATAGAGGCCAACATGTACCTGTATACATTTGTCTCCAAAGGCAGAAATAGAAACACATCTGTGTATCTCCTCATATAGATACGCGCACGCGTGTGTGTGTGGGGGGGTATAGATAGATAAATGATAGATAGATAGATAGATAGATAGATAGATAGATAGATAGATAGATAGATGAATACAGGTGGTACACATCTGTAATCCTAGCACTCAAGAGGCTAAGTCAGGAAGATCAGGAAGCAGCAAGCTAGAAGCCAGCCTGAGCTACATAGTGAAATCAAGATCATCCTGAATTACATAGCAAAATTCAAACACACACACACACACACACACACATTCCAATCCTTTATATTTCACACATATATAATTGAGAAGTGAAATGGCCAGAAATCTGGTTTTCCCATATTTTATTTTTTAACAGTTGTATAATCATTATGAAGCCATACTGTATGTAGCTAATAGCCCAGTAGGTCACAGCAGAGCTGCTGTTTGCAGAGCAAACAGAGTGGATACAGGGCTTCACTTGATTGTTTTTTAGTCTCTTCCTTTGTTTTGACCCCTTCCTGATCCTGAAATGTCTGGAGTCCGTAGAGCTCTAAGGGTTATAGCTTGGAAAATCACTTGAGAACTCAATGCAATGATACGTTTTGTAGCATTCTAAAAGATATTCAGATTTACTTTAAATTCTTGTAGTGAAAGAAATGGCAAGATCTGTAGCTCCCTGGTAGAGAATGGCCTAGCGTGCCCAAGACCCTGGCCTTGATCCTCAGTGTCCCCCTAACCCCACACACACTCACAAAAATAAATAAATAAATAAATAGTGGAGGGAGAAAGAACAAAAAGCTCAGTGCTTTGTGAAGTAACTATCTATAATTAAACAACTCCAAGTGTGAGAAATTCTTGTTCTTTTGAAGCTTGAATCTGTCTCCTAGTAACTTTCAGTAGTGATTCACACTCCATATGTGTAAAGAGAACAACTCTCTTCTACATGGAAACCCTTCAAATACTTGACCTCAACTCCCTGTCTCTTTTTAGCTCCCTTTGTACTTACGCTTTCACTGATTCAGGAATTATATTGTGCACCTGTTGTGCACACTGTGTAATATACTGGCACGTAAGAAGACATCTTTGCCCCCATGGAGCTCACCTTCCAATGGAAGAGACAGACATGGATAGGAATAATCATAAATCAATAGACCAAGAGGGTAGAGGGCTGGCTAAGCCAGATCAAAAGAGGCTTTCTAGAAAAGATGCTCTCTGGTACGAGTCTTGACAAAAGGAAAGAGGTGAATAACACATATGAATGAAACGCTGAGAGCATAGCACAGATAAGCTGACGGAGCAAGAAGAAAGTTTTTGTTAATGTAGCACTGGAGGTAGGTAGACTGTGTTAAGAAGAGAAGCTGGGAAAGTAGAGGGCTTTAGCAAAGAGGCTGAACCTAACTCTTTGGCCAGGAGAGGCTTCCTGGAAACGACAGAAGAGGAACAGAAAAGCCAAGCTGGCAGGACTACAAACCTCTTCCTGGATACAGGTGGTTCTGTGAGCCAAATAATTAATGGGCTAAATGAACAGATTTCCATGAGAGAAATGTAGAGAAATGTTAAAGAGCTGCATGAAAACTAGGGACAGAAGCACAGAGAAGTCTACTAAGTCTTCAAGGAACAGATAGTTATAAGGATTTTAATTATTTAATAATAGTGACAGAAGAAAAATTTTTTCTAGTTTTTCTAGTCAGCATAACTCTGTTTTCAAAACCCACCAGGATTGCATAGGAAAAGGAAACCCAGACCGTATTCTTAAGAACATTAGTGCAGACACCCTTTTAAAATGTTATCAAGCAAAATACAGCAGAACATTAAAGGAATGACAAACATTACAGCCAATGCAGTTTATTCTAGAGTTAATGTAATTTAATAGACTTAAGGTTAAAAATGATCATTTCTGCATATATTGAAAAGCAATTTCACACCCACTCTTAATTTTTAAATTCAAATAGAGTACACAGAAATTGGGCAGTAGGTATCCTGCTTGTTGGGAATTTCTGGAAGCTCACCATTGCTTGGATGGTCATAAGGATGGCTTCTGTGACCTCCCCTGGTGTAGACTTAAGCATTCCCTCTCCTAACCCTTCCCCTCCAGGTGAGTAAAATCTGAATTGCGTCTCACCAGTAGAATGTGGCATGGCAAACTGAGTTTCTGCAGATGCAGTAAGTCCTCGCCTTATCCTCGGGGAACACGTTTCAAGATCCTGGTAGATGCATGAAACCATGGGTAGTACTGAACCTGACATACTCCCTGTTTTTCCCTATACATACATAAATACTTATAATAATGTTTAATTTATAAACTAGGCACAGAATGACTACCAACAATAACTAGTCACAAAATGAATAATGTAACACTATCATAAGAATTACTCAAAAGTTATAAATTGTGTTTCTGGAATTTTCATTTAATATTTTCAGACCACAGTTTACCACAGATAAGAGGGGACTGTGACTATGTAATTAAGATCCCTGGTTCTTTGACTGCTGAACAGGGATATTATCCTGAGTGATCTGGCAGGTCCTCTGCAAACAGTCAGGCTGACTTTGAGTAATTCCCCTATTGACCTGGAAGGAATCAGCCACCATGTTTGGAGACAGCCACATGGCAAGAAATTGGGGACTGTCTAGGGGCTGGGTACAGCCCTGGGCCAACAGCCACGAGAAGACAGGGGCTTTCTTATAGCCCTAGCACTGCAGGGACTGAACTGCACCAACAGCCTCTTGAGCTGGGACAAGAGCTTCCGAAAGGAGTATATATTGCAGCCCTCTAAGGGCCGGAGCACAGTGGGCGGCCCAGCACACCTGGATTGGAGATGCAGAGAAACCAGGGTAGATGAGTGTTGTTTGAAACTGCCAAGTTTGAGGCTATTTGTTACACAATGCTAGAGTACTAACATGTCACTGAAGTCAGTATCAAGGCAGCAATGCCTAGGTGAGAGCCACATTCCCATTGTTGTGACAGAATACTTGAGGAAATCAGCTTGAGAAGGAAAGATTTATTCAGACGCTTGGTTGCCCAGCCCCACTGTGTCTGGGCTTGTGATAAGGCTGAACATCAGGCAGAGAGTGTGTGATCTAATAAAGCTATTCACCTCCTGGCAGCAGGAAGGAGAGAAACAGAGACAGACAGACATCCACTCCCCTCTCTCCATGAGATGCCTTGCACTGCCTTGGGCTTTGCTAGCAAAACCATCATCACTGGCTGCAGCCCTCAGCCTTGAGCCTCTTGAACTGTGTGCAAATATAAACCTCTTTTCTTTATAAAGTAGCCTGTCTCGGGGTCCGAAGATATAGTTCAGTGGCACTATGCCTGCCTGGTAAACATGAGGTCATGAGTTCAACACCTGATTAAGAAAAAACCTGTCTCAAGTATTTCATTATAGTAGTACAGAATGGACTAACGTAATAAAATAATGATACATTGAAAAATCTATATAAAGAAAACTTTAAACAAAGTTTAACAAAGAATGCAAAAAAGACTACCGTCTTTTAAATAAGGACCTCATGCAAAAGATACCAACTTTCCTTGAGTTAGTCAAAAAATTTAATACTATCCCAATAAAAATACCAAAAATATTTTTGTTGAGACTTTCTAAAATAAGTTGCTCCCAAATTATGGAAAAAATAGCCACAAAAACTCTAAAAAAGAAGACCAGTGAGAAGCCTAGTACTATAGATTAAGGCGTATTATAAAGTCTTGTCAGTTAAGACAGAATGATTGTGAAGAGATAATGTAATGGATAAAATAGAAAATTCAAGTATATATCCAAACATAAAAGATAATTTAGCCGGGGATTTAGCTCAGTGGCATAAGCGCCTGTCTGGTGAGCGTGAGGTCACGAATTCGATCCCTGGTATCAAAAAAATAATAATAATTTATCATATGATAAAAATAATCCCAAAGAAATTAGGTGGGCTATCTCTTAAGTGTTTGGGAACTAATAAACTATTTGAGAAAAAAGAAAGAAAACCTGGGTTCAGATGTCTGATACCAGTATAAATTCCCAGTGAGCCAGAGATTTTTAAGTTTATAATGAAAGCATAAAAATTGTAGAAGAAACCGCAAAATTATTTTGTAGCCTTGAGATGAGAAGAGAGAAAATAAGCAAAGACAATGAACTAGGAAAGTAAGTTTTCAACTCATATTCCCTAAATTATAAAGAACATTTAGAAATAAGCTTTTTAAAAAGGGAAGGGACAACAATTAAACGAAGTTTATATACTATTCCAAAATAAACTCAAAGCAAGCTATCGTTTACCCTAACAGTACACACTGTAGGGCGGGGTAATTAGATATGTATAAGCCCTTTATGGGGAATATTATGAAATTTTGTTGCAAATCATTGAAGAACTAAATAGGTTATTCATGGATACAGAATCTCCCTTGTATTATAAAGATGTTAATTCTCTCTAAATCCATTCACAAATACAAGACAGTTCTAAATAAGTCTGGACAGGGTTATTTGTGGAAATTTGCTGGCTGTTTCTAAAAGTTATATACTAGAGCAAAAGGCTGAAATGAAATAGACCAGCGTAGAGGCAAGAAGCCCTCGCCTTATCACTCACCAGATGACGGTAAAGTAGTTGTAATTAATGTCGAGACGGACACAAGACGTGGGCAGCGCGGAGCGCGGGAACTGCGCTGCGCATACCCGGGGCTTGTGCAGCTCCGCCTACGAAGCGCTACAGTCTATCCGGATCTGTCTGATAAGCGGTCGCGAGGAAACGGGGTATCCAGGCTGGAAAACATACAGAATCATTCACACTCTACAACAAATAAAACCCCAGATCAAATAAAAACCCAAGTTTGAAATATAAAACTTTAAAGTTCTTATTTTTAAAATCAGGGAAAATCTTTATGGCCTTGGTTGGGTAGGACATGATATTTTTAACACTCCAAGAGCACAAACTGGGAAAGAAGAAAGGTTGATTAGTGTGGCAGTCAAGGTCATTGGTTTTGTTTTGTTTTTTTAATGGAAAATGCCTCAATGGAGTCACATAAGGAAAGTCTTGATTAAAGTGGTTTGATCAATCAACAAGCAATGAACAAGTAAAGACAGGAAAGACTCCTGAGAAAATGCAAAGGGAAAAGAAAGCACTGACGCCACCTGACATTTGGGAAAGCACACTGGACTGGCAGTCAGGAGACTTGGCGCTGAGCCTCTGATTCCAGCTCATTACCTGAGAGACCCTGCCCAAGGCACTTAATCCCCTTCCCTTACACCACGCTCCATGCCTTGAAAACTACTTAGACCCTGCAACGCCAAGTGCCCGCTCGCTCTCTCCTCTCTCTCTCTCCTGTCCGTCCTGAGTTGTAGGAAAGTTAACCGAGGTACGTTCCTCACAAGTCAGGTGAAGCAGGCTTCGTTTATGCGCGTTAAAGGTCTGTTGCTCCAGAGCGCTCCATTTTTGTGACTCATCTGAGGAAAGGGGGTGAGGTGGACCTAGGATCCGCACACTGACGGGGACTTTACAGAATCCGATTCTGCATGTAGATAGATGAGAAAAGGGAAAACTCGGGCAAATTATTCAACTCCTGTAGTGGAGTATTGATAAAGTGCATCAGGAGCAAGGCCTTCCTCTTCCGGAGCTTGGATTCTTTCACAGTGCACACTGTGGTACTCTCTGAAGGCTTCTTAACCGCCCCAATGCACAGAGCACTGTCTCTGAATGCTGCATATACTTACTGGCTGACCCTTTCATCCAGCATACATTAGTCGGTTCCATGGTCTTGTCAGCTCTCCATGTGTGTAGTCTGTCTTCCAACCAGCCTGCCAGTTCCTCAAGAGTGAAGTTAGAATTTTTCTCTAAGTATTTTTTAATAGATGATGTCTAATCCTGAGCAAGTCTCTCAACCAAATTTCCCATTTCTAAAATGAAAATATGAATAAAATCCTAAAACAAGTGCCATTATAATTAAAATTGCTTCTATAACAAATCACACCATAGACCCATAGTTTTTCCAAACCATCTTTATAACAAACTTCTAGTTCAAAGAAATAGTGTAAACAGTACTGTATAGGGTTCATCTCTTCAGTACTGAACTTGTAAAGTACTTGCTTTATGAACCGACTAATGTCCATATTGTAGGATAAAAAGAAATAGAGATGTGAAAGCATTTTAGAATGGAAAAAGGTTTACTTGAAGAGCAGCAATTCCTTAGCAGGTCACGGCACGAGTGTAGCTCTTTGTGCTTTTGACAGGATCACTCTGGACAGGCAGGATGAGTTGTCCTGGCAGACCCTGATGAGTTATAGGGTGCACTCTGAAGAAATGTGTAGTAATTGGCTTGGAGGAGAGGAGAAATGAAGTAAAAATGCTTTCAAACACAATTACTAAATTAAGGGTTATTATAATAGATGTACTTCTGTATCAACATGTTTGTAGAGAAACAATGGAAGAAGCTCTAACAGGAAAATGTTAAACTCCCAGAATTATACTGTGTCAGTCACAAAATATTTACTGTAACTCATATTATGTATAAATGATTTAACAAAATGCATCATTTAAAAGTTTACTTTTGTTATCCCTAAATTATTATAAAAATTCACTGATCTTCATGGGACATTTTTTTCCCCACTAAGTGTGCTCAGTGCTTTTCCTTGAATAAAAGCATTGCTTATTCGAGTTGCTGGTCTCCCGCAGCTCACACTTGTCATTCCCTCTGGTCGTCCCAGTGTAGCCCTGGTGGAGGGAAGATTAGCAAGGAGCAGCTAGCACTGCTTTGTGCAGCTGACCGAATCCCAGGCTGTGTTTTAGAGTCAGAGAAGTAGATTCATCAGAGAAGGAGCCAGCCAAGAGCATTTTCTGTTCATGTTTTCATAGTTAGCTCAACCCAGGGACCTGTTGCTTTGGCACATAAACTACATTAAATCAGCACGCTGACCCCTGCAAGTTGACTGATTATTCTGATATATCTTGGATGTCAGAAGAAATTTTCCAAAATATGCCTCTGCTAGGGAAGGAGGGCAATGGACTCGTTAATTTACATTAACCAGAGAGGAATTTAAAACTTTTGTATCTTAACGATGGCAAACAGCTGGGAAAAAAAGCAAACAGGAAAAAGGAAAAAACAGTTTCACAATGCAATCTGAATGATACTTCAATATATTTTCATAAGTGGTTCTCTATGCATTTTTTTAACTTTTTAATAGAAATTTCAAACATAGCTAAATCAAAAGGATTTTACAGTAAACACTTAAAACCTACATTGTACAATATCAATATCATATTCTATAGCATATTTGCTCCATCACATACCTTACATCCAGCCATCCCTCTATTCATCCATGTGTCTGTATTTTTTAAATTGATTTCAAAATAATTGCCAAGATTCGTTTGATTCTCTCTGAGTAATTCAGTATCTGTTAAGTAGGGTTCACACTTGGTACAGTTTCTTCACTGGAGAAATTTATATACTGATGTATAAATCTTTGATGTGCCATGACTGAATATTGACAAATATGTGCACTCATAGCTCAAGGCCTATCAAATTCCATTAGTTTTCATTTCCACTTAACATTATAATATAAGCATTTTTCTTATTGCAAATCTTAAGTGTAATTTTGGCGACAATAGTTGTGATATTTTAAATATAACTCTTTAATTCACCTTGAAATTATTGGTATTTGGATTTCAGCTGGAAATTTAAGTGCCTCCTTTTCCTAAATCTGTTGTCTTGTTAGCATTTCATATTTTTTCCTTCACTGATATGAAGTACTTCTTTACAATGCTGATCATCTGTTGTATTGTGTTGTTTGCCACATATATAATAACACCCCTGTGATCATGACTTGATGCTCCCCAGAAGTAGTGCCAGAGTCCAGCTGCGGCAGGGCTAGGGTTTCCCAAAGGTGGACAGGGAGTCGGCGAGTGAGAGACAGAAGACACTGCACACCAGTCTGTGAGTGAATCTGAATCCCCTTTTATTTTTTAGAAGCTGGAATATATATTTGCTAACCTTGGCAGCAACCCCCAGCCCCAAGCAGGAAGCGCTCCAGGCTTAGGGCCAGGCAGGGACAATCCTAAACAATAGGTTTTAATTGACCTCAACTCCAAGCAGGAAGCGCCCCCAGGCTCAGGGCAATAGGTATCAATTAACATCTCAATCTTGTTACTTAGTTAGCTTGGGAAATGTAAGCCGATGCACCTGGATGCCTGCAGGAGGAAGAGATGTGTGAGACTATCATGCCGCTCCCTACATTGTTTCCCTTATCACTTATGGGAGTGGCAGTCCCTGTGAGGACAACGCCTGTCTTAGGTCAAGGACTCTTCATATGAACCCAACCAGGCCTTACCCGTCATGGGCCTGCAGGACAGCAATTGGTCCTGTGCCTGTCTTAGGCGGCTGGTGGCGTAACATATGTGTCCTAGTTGCCCGTCTCTGGCTGCCTGTCCAGTGTCTCAGGGCAGTTGTCTCACAGGAACCCTTCAAATCCTCCTCCATGAGCTCTTTCATTTAAAGCTTTTGTATAAACTCTCTCACACTACTCACAGAAGGCAAAACCCCACAATCAGTCCTCACAAAGGGGTTATCTAGAGGGCCTCCAGCAACCCCCCTGGAGTCTCCACCCTCGACTCCATATTGAGCATTACATAAAAACATACACATGTGAACTACACAAATTACAATTATCAGTACAAAACATTCCAAGATCCCCGCGCCCA